>CATKHJ010078449.1:0-15537 GCA_949750685.1 Vernicia montana | reverse complement strand
TGTGCGTTAATTATGATCGATGGTCCATGAAATGAATAAGTAATCAAACATTCATATTCATTCTAATTAGGTATTCATGATATGTTTTGCTAGACGTTACTCATGACTTATGGGACTAAGGATGAAATAGGAATTTCATATTAGTACAGAAAAGTGTTTTCTCATTCCCATTGCTAATTAGACATGAACCTAGAAAGTCACACACCCAAAAGTAATTATCTATCAATTGTAAAAGGTTTACCATAATAATTAATTAAAGTGTTAATTAATTGGTTAGTGGTAAAAGGATTGAACTTGTAATTAAATTTACAAGGACCCTAGCATGTCCTGAAGTTTGAATCTGTAAAGATTTTTTTTATCAATTAAATCCTTATTTATATATGATATAAATTGAGAAGGATTAAATTGATTAAGACTATGGATTAATTTTATTGTATGGAATTAATTTTGAGCTTAATGAATAACACTAAATAGCTAAAGCTCATATGTGATATGGTGAAAGCTAGTTTAGGGGTTATGAAGATTTGTCTAACACTAAAGCTCAAAGAATGGATTTAGGAGTTAGAGATTTCAACAACACCAAAACCCATGTGATAAGTTTAGGGGTTGGAGAAATCAATAACACTAAAGTCCATTTACAAGTTTTAGGGGTTAGTAATCTTCATTTGACCATAAAGCCCATATGATGTGGTTTAGGGGTTAGGAAAATTCATAACCCTAAAAGCCAATGAGATAGGTTTAGGGGTTAGAGATTTTCTATCTAAGCTCACAATGTAATTGCCATATGAAGACTTGAATGAAATTGTCATTTAACCAAAAAGGATATAATGGGCATTTTCATTATTGTCTTAAAGTTAAAAAGCAACTCAATTTCAAAATGACTTCTTTTTGCCTAAGCAAGAGTTGTAAAGGTATAGGGTTTTTGAGTTGTTGTTTTGTGTAGAGAATTTTTACTATTCATCATCTTCTTCAAGAAAGGATTAAGAGTTGAGAGAAAAAGAAAATAGAAGAAGTGTTCTTCATTTTCCCTTGTTCTTCAAATCTAATCTTTTGTTCTTTGTGAAAGAACAAAAGTTTCTTGAAAAGACTTTAGTAATCCATAGCAAACAAAAGGAAATACAAACACTTAAGGTTTTCCAAAGGAAGTTGTTGATTTCATTTGGACATCCAAAGAGAGGGAATCAATTAATCCAAGGAAACCAAAGGGAGCTTGATAGAGAAATCTTGGTGTGCAATTTCTAGAGGCTCAACAATTGGGGAGCTCAAAAGGAAAAGTAAAGTTCAAAGTCTTTGGCTTCAAGAGGTATTTTGAATACCACTTGCTCTTTCTTTTCTTTACATATGTGTTTTACACATTAATTAAAAAGAATGCTTGAATGTTTATTGGACACAACAATTGGGTGTTGTGAAATTTTAAAATGTTTGAGATTTCACCCACCGAGCAGTTTTCGCTGCGGTTGCGCTCAATAATCCTTCACTGGAAACTCACTAACTATTGGTATTTGTTGCAGCTCATTAGGAGTCTCCCTCGTATCAATCACATGTGCCAAATATCCTCGACACTCCTTTTTAAGAAGTCTTCTCCCCCCAATGGCCGATATTAAATTAAAAGGCGTTTCACTTCTATCCCCTTGAAACATAAACTCACTCTCATCTTGTAGCTTGAACATTATCTTTTTCTCATGGCAATCTATGTGAGCATGGGGTTTGGATAACCAATCCATACCAAGAATTGCATCGAATTCTAACACTTTTAACTCAATCAAATCACTTGGAAAGTTATCCCATTAATTTCTACTATAAATGAAGGGTATATATGTTTCACCTCTATTGTTTCCCCTAAAGGTGTGGACACTTCTAAGCGATTACTCATGATCTCCTTACCCTTTCCCAATCTCTTAGTAAAACAGGGTGAAACAAAAGAAGGCATAACACCCAAATCAAATAGAACTCTAGCTTGTACATGTTGGATAGGAAGGATACTTGTCAATGTAGTATTTGAAGTACAGGCCTCCTACTAGTTTAGGGCAAATACTCTGCCTCTACCTCTCCCTTGTGAAACTTGACTGGTCCCGGGTGCTTGGCCTTGTCCTCTTCCTCTACCTCCTGAGCTTTTAGGATCCGGTCTAGCCATCTGTACTGTAGGCTGAGAAGTAGCAGGTGTACTCTGATTATCTCCCTATAAAGGACAACCCTTGATGAAATACCTTGCCTTACCACATTTTTAACAGGTGCCCGTAGCCATTCGACACACTCCCTCATGTTTTTGCCCATAAGTGGTATAAGTAGGTCTGCTATAACTCTGCTGCTCATGTCTAGGTACAGAACTGGTGGCTAGAGCAGAAGCCACTGATATTCCTCTAGATTGTCCTCTACTCTGGCTACTCCCCCCTGTGGTGACTCTGAACCATAATAAAAGTAGTAGGCTCAATTGTCTTCACCTGGGAACTACTCCCTTCACCCCTATTCGGATTACCAAAATCCTTGGGCTTGTTCTTGTTCCTTTGGTATCTCTCTGCTCTATCCTCCTTGCTCTTAAAACCCTTACTCACCCCTTCAATAATTGCTTTTCAAAAGATGAAGAACAATAGACTCTTAAAGCCCTAAATCCTTTTAATGATGAAGATGGAGTAATTAATGAAACTCCTTAGCATTTAATGTGAGTGAGTTGGTGTTTCTTTGAGAGAAAATAGGTTTAGAAACTCATAAATCTCGTAATGAAATGAATTGGGGCTTTAATTTCTTATTTAAAGTTGTTTCCCCAATGAGAGTCACGGTCATGATTCTCAACTGTGGTCGCAATATAAGCATTGCAGTTGCAACATGTTACTGTTCATGTGACTTTTCACCTCATGAATCGTGGTCACTACACTTTTATCACGGTCGCTACTCTCTTTCAGCATTTTTCACATTTCAGACAAAAGCATTCGCAGTTAGCTTCACGTCCACAGTCGCGGTCGCGATTGAGAGTTGCGAGTGCGACACCCAAATAGCGAGCGCTATTTGTGTCCTGCTACTCCACTTTAATGAATTATCCTTCAATTTTAAAAATTCAACTTATGGCTCATTCACATATATGATATACTATCAAAAATTCATTCATATGATTAACCGAAAGTTCAAACATGCATTTACAGAATTACATCAACCAACCAACCAAACAAACAAAGGCAAAGTTAGAGAGATTTTAAAAACAAAGGAGAATATAGACTTTAACTACTCTTTAAATTTTAAAAAAAATTAAATCTTTTAAATATAAATTCCAAACAAACACCTTAAAACTCCAGATCATTGTTGCGCACCTGAGCTTGGTCAAGATCTGAATAGCAGCACCACTTCGCTGTCATTGAGCTTTGATCCTTGACTCCATTCCCACAAAATTTCTCTTATGCCCCCCATTTCCTTGTTCCCCCTTTATGCAAACAATGTCGTACTCCATGTAAACTAGATGTTAACATAGTTACTATTTTATTGTATTTGTTATTTTAAATATTAACAAAGTTTTTTTCCTTATTTCAAGCTATTTGGTGGTTCCATGCAATAAATGCATCGTTTTGTTTTATGTTTTTCCAAAACTGTGATTGTGGCTTTTTATATTAGAATAATAATAGAAACTTATGTTGAACAAGTTTGGCATTATGTTTTATTATTACATCTTCATATTCATCTTAAATATTGATGTTAGTTTATAAATGTTGACAAATTTAAATTCATCATTCGATGATAATTATATATTCGTTAATTTTTTCTTATTTATTATCTAAACAGACATTGAATGATATTTTTATGCATTCTAAATTTTGAATCTGATTTAGAGTCTTATATGCATATTTAATTAAACTCTAATAATTAGTATTAAAATTAAATATTAAAAATTTGTAGCGTGAAGTAACGCGAGAGTTACTATTTAATTTATTATAATTATAGGATGGGTATTGTAATGTATTATAATTATAGGATATGTATTGTAATGTATTGTAATTATTGTGGATATGTCATGCAACTGTTGATTCCACATGCCATATGCCGTGATGAACTAAAAAAAAAAAAAGAGTATCATAAAATATAGTTGCAATTGAGGGTTCTTAACCTGTGTATGAGGTTTCTTAAAAATAATTACCAATATATGCTTCTTTTGTAAATAAGTACCAATATATGCGTGTTTTGACTTGGGTGTGGGAATTTGACTGAGAAAATGGCATTCATAATGCTAGTTTAGTTGTAAAATTGAGACTGGTATTAATAATACCGATTTTGTTGACAATTGGTGCAAAAAGACGCAAAAGGCTGAGAAAATCGGCATTTTTATTGTCGGTTTCCTCTATTCTTTTGTCACATCCCGCTTTTAGGGTGTGACAATCATAGGGTATGGGTAGGCATAAAAGCCACCTAAAACCTGTAGAATCCAAAAACACTAGTAATTAAGTGTAAATCTAGCAGCATGCTGGTAACACATAAGACCTTTCCCCAAAATATGGAACCAACACTAACAATTATAACACTCCCAATATGTCATTCTTATACCCTCAACTTAAAAAATATTACAATATTTTCCCATTCTTTCTTTGATTTAATCCAGCATATAATATATATTAAGTATTATTTGCAACATTAATTAACTTAATTAATCCATTAAGCACACATACATACATCTATTATATAATATTATTTTAACATCTTGAGTATCATGGAGCAACTAGGAGATTCACACATATGTCTATATACTTAGCAAATATTTACATATATTTTATACACATAAAATATCCCAAAACTATAAACCTTTAACAAATCTCACACAGGTTTCAAGCGGAAAAGATTACTTGAACTATGATCGATTCTCTAACATCCTGTAAAAGAAATAAGGGAAAAGGAGGGAGGTAAATCTCAGTGAATATAAATTACATTACTATACAAGTTGCACAGAAATAAAAAATAAGTTGCAAGAAACAATATAAGGGCTTTTGAAATATATTCATAAGGATGAGCAATTAGATGATAGGACAAGAATCATTATTTTTAGGAACCAAGTGTATAATAATTGATGGAACAAGAATAATAGACAATAGCAGAAATCTGGTCTAACATGGTCTATGTATGGAGTAATACCATATCATTACACCCGACGGGCCAAGCCGAGCGACTAGGATCATACCTCCTCCTAGCTAGAGGTTGATACTATGTACACAGCCCGATGATCCCCACACTGGATAAGGGGACTTCTGCTCAAGATCTCAAGGTCTCATTCATAGTTTCAAGGTTTCATGGTCTCAAGCAAGTAATCAAATAGTCAAATTCACGGCATTTCGAGTAATAGCAATATTATCAATAAGATGGATGTTCTGAATTTTCAAAATTATTTAAACATTTAATTAGAGACATCAACGGTTAAATTGTAAAGATACAATTAACCTTGATTAGGTACAAGTAGCAAGGAAATACATAGAATGAAAGGAAAAGAATAAATACAAAAGGTAGTAACATAACTTATACTTACCTCTATCTCCAATAATATGGACAATAAAAGTTTTTCCATTCTTTACCCTTTTAGTTCTCTTCCATTTTTGTCCTTAAATAGACTCTACACATAATACATACAAATAATAAGTTCAATTATACTAACAATCACATCAAAAGGTAATTTCCTAGTTTCTGCCCCTAAAATCACTCTGACCCTGACGTACTATTTTGCTTATTTCTTAGGCTATACCATTCCAATTACTATTATTCCTTCTTCATTAGAAAACTAACATACAAGGTATTAACATGTCTAAAAATAAGCTCATTTGAAGCTTTACACTAATCACAGTGACTAGCTAAAATGTGCCCTCCCTCTGAACCTTAGGCAGACTGAGCTATCTCCAATATTTTTACCATAACTCCCTATTCCTTAGGCCAAATGCTACAATTATTTAACTTAAATAAAATAGACATTATAGGGATCATTTATTATGCTTTGGAATTGCACTAATTTTATCTTCAAATCCCTCAAAATTGTGTCTCAATTCCTACATCTCAAACAACTCTGCATACAAGGGCAGTCCTGTTACAACCTTAATAACTCTCTAGAAACTTAGAATTAATTCAAGAAATTTTTTGAGTTATTAGAAGACATCCTAAACTACAATTTCTAAGTTTTGGCCAAAGCCAAAATCGAGCTCCATGACCCTTGAATTGGATCATCAAGTTCCATAAATCAGCTCCTCACCAAAATCAAACCCTAAGTTTTTTTCACTTCTTCTTCCTCCCATCACTTTTACTCCATTTTCCTCCGCTCAAACACTCTTAAACATAATCATTTATTCCATTCAAACCTCATATAAACAACTCCCTCCATAAATCCCATAGAACACATAAAGAAGATGCAAAACAAATAGCTCAAATACCACATGCTAATTACTTAAAACAATAAAGTAAACATTATTTAATCTAGTTCTTATCTTAGTCTGGCTTCCCTTTCTTTTTTTTTTTCTTCAATTTGTGGATCTCCCTACCCTCTTGTTCTTGTTCTTATTCTTTCTTTTAGTTTAGGTGACTTAGTTAAAAATAGATGAAGTGAGTAGAAAAGAATAACTTATCTACTCTCATATATATTATTTTTTTTCCTTTTTCTTTTTACTAATATTTATCTAACCTATTACCTTTTTAATCACTCCTTCATCCAGCCACCTCCTCAAATTTTACACATTTTAATTTATTTTTTTTTCTAATTAAACTAAAGTCAATTTGTAATGATTACTTTTTAACCTGTATTTACAACTTTGCCATTTTCTTATCTCTTTTCACTCTATTTTCTATTATTATTGCATATTAATATTTTTAATCTAATTTTTAAGATTCTAGGACTATAATTAATTATTCTTCCATCAAATTTTCCTAAGTCAAAATCTGTGAAAAATCTTAGAATCTAAATTTATCGGTTCCGCGCTTAGCGTATCGTTTTCTGAACTTATTTTCTATTTAAAGTTTCAATTCCTAATTCTCTTTTCCCCTTTCTCATTTCCCATATTCTAATTAATTCCAAGCTACTTTTTAGTCTTTAGTGACCTAGGAACTCCTAGGGTGTTACACCTTTGCTGCCTGACAAAGTCAACTGTCAGGCAGCAAACACTTTAATAAAAAAAAATCGGCATTATGAATACCGATTTCTGATGCCACCTGCCACAGTTATTCTTCTCCATCCTAGCCATTAGATGAGAATTAATCTAACAGTCAAGGATCATTTTTTCAAATATATTTACCCCAGCAACCTACAGTCTTTTAATCTTCTATTAAACACATTATCACAGTTTAAAAATCCTTTCTATCTGTCACACCCCGACTCTAATGGTGTGATGGTCCTAGGGCGTGGGTAGGTTTAAGACCACCAACTACCCGTAGAACCATCTAAACAAATAACCTGGATCAACAATTATCAACCATACAATAAATCCTGAACGATCATCTCATATTAATATCCATCATTCATATTAAAATAACTATGTCATCATTCAATACATAACCATTCCATTGTTCACTATGGATCAAGAATTAAACATAACGATCATCCATAATGAACAAAGGCAAAACAATACATCAAGACCATCTAAAAGAATCATTCTATCTATGCTTGCACCTTATCATTATACTACGGAGCGTTATAGAATGAACATTCAACTATTACAATTTATAAAAGGAGTCCAAAGCAATACATCAATATAGCTTCCTGTAAAGAAAAAATTAAGAAGCTCTATCACTAATCAACCTATCCTCCTCAACTTTAGCACCTGAAAACCACAATTGAAGAGAAGTAAGCCTTTAACTTAATGAGATTATGAAGTATATTATACCTGTGGTTCTCAAGAGATAACAATAAGAAGTTCAACAATTGAATATCAATGCAAATAACAATTATCAACATGGGGTATAGCAATAATGCTTACAAGGAATGGCATCATAACATATCAAACTTCAATAGAACAATAACATACGTTTCATCATATTAGAATACAAATGGGCAGGACGAAACCACCATCCCCATGAGCATCCATACATTCATTAAGGGCAGTAACTTCTCCATTTTTAAAGCATACCTAGCCGAATATATGCCTAGAGCACATAGTGCTCTCTAGGCAGAACACTGACATATTGGACTCTATCAGTTGAGTCACCGGTGCACACGACCTAATGGTTTATCTCCCATTAGTAGAGGCATTCTATCATAATAGGTTTATCTTGGTTAAGGCTTGGTAGATACAATATCAATAAACATTAGCCCAATTGTCCATCATTCAATCAAAGATTTCATTAATGCAACATCAATGAATCAATTTGCTATTTAAGACTAATAGCAAATACAATGATAAATGAACAATGAAAGAATTTCGATTTTAATCTTTGGCATTCAAAGGTTCAACAAGAATAACATTTATTGAGGGTAGTTTACATGCATAAATATATTTAATAACTCACCTCTATAGCAACTTACTCCAATCCATGCTCAAACTTTTTATCCAGGATGGAAATTCTGTATATATTCTCATATTCAATAGCAATAATAACACAAAATTCTTAAAAGATATTGTGAGGCCTCGCTCGGGAAAATGGCTTAAGGAAAGGCGAGCGATTTTTAAGGAGGTTTAGGTATGAGTTTTGGTGCTCACGATTGGAACGACTATCGTTCGGAAAATTGATTTTATTTTGAAAAGGATTCGGAAGTCACCACCCTAATTTATTTTGAAAGAGAAAATTAAGGAAAAATCCAAGATTTGACTCCAATTCATTAATTTTAATTAATTTACCCAAGGATAAAGTCAGTAGTATTTGAACCAGGTTGAGCTCGGGAACTAGGTTTTTGGTTTTAAAATAATCTCAATTTGGCTCATAAGTTTGATTTGACTTGCAAATTGATTTCATTGATGACGAGTACTAATTGTGATTTAAAAGTACATGACTATGGCATAATTATGAGTGCATGGAAAAATAAAGTGCAAGTATTTAAAACATCCACAAACTAAGGAGAGTGTTCTCTCTAGTTCTTATGGATTCTAGGAGAACCACAAGTCACTCCTTAACTCCAAAATAATTAAACTAACTAATTAAAATTTACAAGAAAGTATAAATTGACATTTACATTGAAAAATAAAAGGAAAAGGGGATTGATTGGAGTTTGGATTTGAGGCTTGGATTTAGATTCCAAGCGTGCCTACGTACCCCATTGAATGGGGATCAAAACCCACGTAGTTCATTCCACGGTGAGGTGGAGGGTTTTAGGGATTAATCAGATTGATTGATTTGGTTTGAGGGTTGAGTGAGGGTAAGGGCTTATACCTTCTTTTTTGATTTGTGCGATGGGTGAATGGTTTTTCCAGATCGAAGTTCCATTTTGGAGAGCGACGATGGGATGATGAATTTAAATTAATCTTGAGGGAAATTAATTTAATGGTTAGGTGATTTAATTACCCAATTTTTAATTAATTAAAAGGATTAATTAACCAAATTGAGTTAAAAAAATTAATTAATTAAAATCGAAGAGAGTTTAATTAATTAATTAATTAATTGAGGTGATTACTCGAAGTGAGTATGAGAGATTAATTAGAGAGAGAGAGAGAGAATAAGCAAGTGGATAGCCAATCTACACAAGCTTGAGGGGTGTTTTGAAATGAAAAATGGAGGGGGTATTTATAGGAAAGGTGGGGGCATTTTGGGTAGTGAAAGAGTGAAAAGAACAAAATGGTAGGGCTTTTGTGGGTGAAAAAATCAGGCTAGAAGGGCAAAAGTGTCATTTTGGAGCTGCAGGGGAGACAGCCATTTGAGACCCTAGTGGCACCACCAGGCCATCCGGCGGCGCCTCCGAAGCTTATGGTGCCTCCATCGGTGCTTCTGGTGGCTTATGATGTGGCGGAAAGACTGTCAGTATAGAGTGCATGAAAATTGAGGCATCAGCGACACCGCTGGATGGTCTAGCGGCGTCGCACTAAGGGCTTCAGCTGCACCACCGGGGCTTATGGTGGCTCCGCTGGCGTTCTTGGTGGCTGCTGACATGGCAAAAGGACTATTAGTATGGTGTGCATGAAAATCAAGGTGTTGGTGATGCCGCTAGGTTGTTTGGTGGTGCCACCGAGCTCTCCGACAGCACTGCCTGATGTTCCGATGGACGGATCGACCTTTGCTTTAGTGCTATTTTTCTAGGCTTCTAGGTCAGTTTTTCCGGGGCATTTTGAAGTCTAAAAAATTAATGGTTAGCAATAGTGGATCTGAAATTAATTATCAGTTATTTTGGCAGTCAATTTTGGGGAAAATATGGCCAGTTTCAGGAAAACACTGTTCGGTATAGGATGTCCGGTCAGGGTCGAAAAAGTATCAGTTTGGGTAGAAAAATATCTCGGTCAACTTTGGTTAGTTTAGAAATAATTTTGGAGATGCTAAAGTGAGGGTTCACAGTTGCTCCCTCATCAGAACTGTCTATCTGTTAGACAGTTTTGATGAGTGTGAAGCCGAGGGTTTTGATAGTTTAGAAAAAATTCCGAATGCATTGAAGTGGTTCTAGTAATTTTTGGAGTATGATTTGGTAGTTTTTGGGAGACTAGTGAATTTTTAGGTTCATTTATTTTTTGTTTTTTCTTGTGTAAGGAATGCAACTCAAGTCGGAAGGTTGGTAAATAAGGTGTCTATGGATAGAGAAAAATCATACAAACACGTAAGAACTTTCGAATTTGAATTCCGAGTTAAAATGGACTTCGAAATACATTTTTATGCAGTTGAGTAATTATAAGACACTTTTTACTATGCAGCACTATGCAAGTATTGTGCAAGTGAGCTATTATAAATAGCTCACTTGCCACTCTTAATTTGCACCACCATTCCATTCTTCCTTCAAAGCTCTAATGTGAGCTCTCTTTCCTTCTCCTTTTTCCCTTTTCTTTTTTTTTTTGAAATTTTTTTTATAATAATAAATGATAACTCGTTCTTACCAGTTTGCTTTGCTGTGCATTTCAGATTCAGCATTTTGCGAAGATGGCTTCCACATCTGAATATAGGGCTATCCCTTCTTGTCGTACTGTAGCTTCTTCTAGTAGAGGCCTGTAGGGGCGTCTATATGAGGCACCCAGGGATAAGCTGGATCCTTCTCTGCTTCTACAGGACTCCCATGATCACATTTCTTACGATGGGTGTATAGAGGTCAGTATTTCCATTCCTCACTTTACTCAAATTAGTCGTATATTATGTTATCTTATTTATTTTCACCTACACCCACTGGCTCACTGCAGTCCCAGTCCATCAAAAATAGGGGTGGGCAACGCCACTTAGAGCTTGTAGTGAAGTGTGCCACCCTAGAGAACAAGGTCAAGAGGTTGCTGGAGCCCACAAGCTTTATGGACTTCTTTAGTGTGAAGACATCTTATCACGCTAACATAGATCTGATTAAGGCTTTGGTGAAGAGATGGTGGGATACCACCAACACTTTTCACTTGGGTTGCAGAGAGATGACTTGCACCCCAC
This sequence comes from Vernicia montana, assembly GCA_949750685.1. Taxonomy (NCBI): domain Eukaryota; kingdom Viridiplantae; phylum Streptophyta; class Magnoliopsida; order Malpighiales; family Euphorbiaceae; genus Vernicia; species Vernicia montana. The sequence continues at coordinate 4,059 of CATKHJ010078449.1, read as the reverse complement.
TAGATCTGACTGTGATTTTTGAAATCCAATTCGGTTCTCAGGCACCTAGACGTGTATAATGACTAGAGGAACATGCTCTCTCCCAGTCAGACCTAAGAGTTGCTTGGCTTCAATCATCTCTGAGATAACGTTCATGTGACGCGTATCCACCTGTACTGCGTACTGAAGGGGATGATGGCTGATAATGCTTTTACTACCAGTGAAATGTTAGCAGGGTTGTGCTTGCTGGTCATTATGGGCTGCACCTTTGCCCATAATATGAAGGACTAGGTGGATTTGAACATTCTTGCTAGCCTGATCAACATGGATGCATGGGCTGAGTATGACTAGAGAGGTGCTATCTTGAGCACCATGTATCAGGAGATGATCGACTTGTCTCGAGGGCGCATCCGGTCCATTAGTGGGACGACTCTTATCTAGGAGGTAGGTATCATGTGAACTTTGATTGTACTTCTGAAATTCTAATAATTTTATATCGCAGGTCTGGACCTATGAGTACTTCCCCTTTCTTGCCCCCAAGTTGATTGAGAAGCGTGCGAAGGTCTATCCAGCAGGGGCACGGTGGGCAGAGTCGAACTGGGTTCCCGGCAAGGCTCATCCTAAATTCCCGATAATGCGGGCCTTTTTTTATCACTTGGTTAAGTCGAGGGTATTTTCTTATCTCTTTTACTTTTCAACATATTTTTATCTGTAGTATCCTACTAATTGCTTCTTGATAGATTGCGAGACCTTTCGGAGAGAGGATGATGCATGCTCCTGGCAACATGAACTACTCAGAGCATCTTTCTCACAGTCGGATACTGTTGCGGTCTCCTTACTTTTGCCTATTCTACCTGGGTGAGAGGGTCACCTTCCAGACCGTAGGATCTTGGTGTATCCCTAATCCTCCGCCAATTGACATAAGATTTGGGTCAGATATCATGATCCCTCGTGAGATGTTTACAGACGATGAGGCATACCACTTTCAACAACCCGGGTTAAGCTATCATGATTTTTGCAATGCTTTTTTAATGTCCCAAATCACGCCACAAGGGCGCTCCTCCATTGCCTCTACCATTTCGAGAGGGCCCATCCCACCGGCAATTCCCAAGGCTTCTACTAATAGTTCTTTTAGGGGTCTCGTTCCTGATCAAGGCGACGACGACCCTAGCCATGCTCCTGATGCGATGCTTTTGGACACATAATTCCGCATACCAGAGGAGATCTTTTATTATTCCTCTAACAGCTCTATGAGGTTGTGGAAGCTTCCTGATGTTGTTCATCCGGGTATACGACCCATTCCTGATGACATTGAGGTATGGCTTTCTTTACTTATCCTTCCTTCGAAAAGGATCCTTAGGTAGGAGTTTCATTGCATTTCCTTATGGTTGGGAAAAGATCCAAAGCATCTGATGTTTACCTCTTCTTTATGCAAATACCTAAGGAGTTCACACAGCGTACTAATTCCATTTGCTCGTAGGATGGAGAACATCATTTTCGGCATTCTCACACGTGCCCATATGTCAAAGTTGCAAGAGCCAGGTGAGGAGGTTGCTCCTTGGAGGCCACGGAGAGGGGGCCGATGATTGCTGCTCACTGATGCCGATGTCGACTTCAAGCTGCTTATGTTTTAAGGACAACTATATTTGTTGTTGTTGTCTTTTCCTTTTACTCCCCTAGTGGGAGATAATACCCTTCGAATGACTATTTTCGTTGTTGTTGTCTTTTTTCTCTTACTCCCCTGGTGGGAGATAGTACTCTTCAGATAACTATATCTCTATGCCCCTGGAAGGTAGTAGTACTATCTGGAGGACTGCACTATTACTATTATGCACGGACATTATTCTTGTTGTGTTATGTATGTTTGGTGATGATTATGATGATGTATGCTCGTGTATGCATGATTTCATTATGTGACCCTGCGTATGTAGGTTATAATGAAAAACAATGTTGGGTACATGCTTAGAATGAAAAAATATGTACTAGAAAAACCATGTGCTTCATGCATGCAATTTTAGAAACTTGACTATTTTGACTGAAATACGGCTCATTTCCTAGTGTGTGCACTAAAAACCGGCCCCGTGGAGCTCTGGAAGCATGTTGTCCTAAATTTTTAGTCCCAATGAGGGAAGTAAATAACTTAAAATTGCATTGTGGGGTCTAGAATCAGGCTATGTGACCACGAAAGAGAGAGGGAGAGAAAAAATGTTGCCAGGGGTACGTCAGCCGCCGGATTCAATAGAAGAGTTATGCCCTACATTTGAAGAGTTTAGCGCCATACTTGGTTGTGATCCTGAGACCATTCTAGTGGTGCCGGAGTTCATAGTGGGACATTTTCAAATTTTTCAGGAGTTTTTGGACTTACCCGAGGATGTTGTGAGCCAGATGGTTACCGATGGTCAAATGGACTTGACTGTAGTGATTATAGAGTTTTAGGATATTGGTAACTCTGGGGACATGAGGAGACAGAGAATTAGGATGAGGGCTCTGATTTTCTATTTGATGGCAGGGTACCTGTTCCCTAGTTCTGTTAGATGGGGTGACGCTAGAGTGACTGGCTTAGTGTTCTAAATGGAGCAGAGCCGCTCTGTGGCCAGGGATGTTTTGGCTGAAACACTACTAAGTTTGTACTGCAGCATGCGGGGCCTGGAGAGATGGACTATTTCTCCCCTCATTCTTCAGGTAAGGAAAATAGTATGTTTGTTCTTACCCTTCCTGTTATTAGTATTTTATGGATGTATGATTTTGGGTTACTTTGCAGGTTTGGCTTATAGATCACCTTAGGGTTGTGGCTGCCCCAGCGAGGAGTCCTTACACGACTTCTCAGTACCGCATGAGGTCCATTTAGGTTCAGCAAGGCTCAGCCAGGGAGTGGATAGGGTGGTTGCTAGAGCTTGCCTCGGAGGACATAGGGTGGTTGCTAGAGCTTACCTCAGAGGACATACTTTGGCATTGTCAATGGTATGGCATCAGGTCCTTCATGACTATGAGCCACGGGTATCGTGTAGTCTATTTGCTGGGTCTGAGCTGGATGACTTTTTATCAGGGGACGAGAGTTATAAGGCAGATGGGCCAGACTCAGGACATACCTTCAGAGGTGCCTTTCTTGGAGTTTGCGAGGATCACAGCTCCTATTGCCAGGGCAATCAGGGGGTAGTTATAATACCCCAAGTTCATTTGCGTATTCATTTGATTCCGTATATGAGTTATTAGATGTAAATCTAGTATTTTTATGAGCTATGAGTTATATGATAAGTGTTTGATGATGTTCATGGGGTGTTATATTGAAATGAGGCTTATGGGATGAGTTTATGGCTTTATGTAGTGAATTAGAAGTGTTTTTAAAGATTTTGAAGTGTGAACACTGGTTCACATTGTTGAACGCTCGTTCACAAGGCTTCTGTGTGAATAGTAGCAAATTGAGGACTGAGAGATGAACGTTCATTCACAGATGATGAATGCTCATTCATGAAGGTGAACGCTCATTCACATTCTTGATCGCACGTTCAAAAGCCTTCTGTGTGAACAGTAAAAAGTAAGGTAAATGGGATGAACGCTCGTTCATCATGTCGGGGCTGGATAGATTTTAGCGGGCTATATAAAGAGAATTAAGCCCCATTTCAGTTCATAAAAGCTATTTACTCCTCCCTAACCCTAGAACTTCAATATAAACACTAACCTAACTTCTTAAATGCTAAGGAACTTCATTTATTGCTTCAATTAAAGAATCTAGGGTTACAAGGACTCAATCTTTCTTTCATTGTTGAAGCATCTATTGAAGAGGTGAGTTAGGGTTTTGGTTTTCTTTCAATTTCTTCTTCTCCATTGTTGTAATCTGTGCTTAGGGAAGGGAATAGAGTTAGAAATCATGAGATTAGTGTGAGTATGATGATTTTAAGAGCATAGGTTAAGTGTATTGATAAATTGCATGTGTTATGTGTTTAGTTCCTCCTAGAAGATTTGATGATCATAAAGAGCTTGATGAATTGAGGTGATTGAAGAGTTCTAAGAGTCATTAGAGCATTCTTTCTGGTTTAAGGTGAGTAGGAAATATACTACTATTCTTGTATTTGAATTCCA
>CATKHJ010078410.1:0-28149 GCA_949750685.1 Vernicia montana | reverse complement strand
GTATATATATACATATATATATGTATATATATACATATATGTATGCCAAATGTTAAATATATATATATATATATTTTTTTTATGGGACGCTCAATGAGTTATGGAGTACATAATAAAGGGTAACAATTCTCTTATATTCACCATAAAATGAAATTTCACCTAGCTCAAGTAGAGGCATCAAGTGGTAAATAATGATTTTTTTTTTTTTTTTTTTTTTTTGAGCATAACTAACTTATGCTCTCTCTAAAAGCTCTCTCTTCTTATTTGCTCTGCTAGGGTTTTATTACCTTCCTTGTTAGCGCCGTCAAGGCCATTTTTGAGGGTTTTCCCCGATGGCTTTTGCTACTGGTGGAAATACCCATCTTTTTTGTTTTTCTTTTCAGTTTCTCTAGTTTTATTTATGAATAAAGCTGTGGGCTTCTTTTTGTGTGCTTTGTTAGTCTCCCTTTTATCTTGGGGTTTTGGATATGTGACAGTGGTCATCATCGGCGAAGTTGCCGTGTGCTCCTACGACTATGTTCGGCCTGCACATCGACCTGAGATTCACTCCGTGAAGCATCTGTTCGTGTGTCAGTGGGTGGGGGAAAGGAAGGTTAGATATGGCTTTAAGTTTCCAGCGGAGGTTTGCATGTTAGATCTGGTTTTTTGGCTGATGCTTGAAGCCCCTAGTAGAGGGATGGGTCATTATTGGCTTTGGCCTTGGTCCGTTCATCGGAAGGAGCTCGGTCTCTACTTAAGACTCACTGCCTTTGGGTTTCTATGGCAGTGGAGGGTGACTTTGGAGCTGTTAAATACTATTTCTTTGGGGTTTTGCTTAATCACACTTGTCTTTGGGCTGCTTCCCTCTTTTTACTGGCCTTCGATGGCAGAAGACGGCAAGCTGGTGGAGGTTTTCAGTGGAGAGGTGGCTGAAGGACAAATGTGTAATTTCTATTGGTGTTTCAGCCTTTGGGCTGTTTGTTGTGGCTTGGGTTTTAAGCTTCAGTCAAATAATTCATTTGTGGGTAGATTTTCTCTGGATATTATGTCCATGATTATTGAATGTTGGGCTAATCCCTTGGTTGTTAAAGGTATTTGTATTTATTTGGGCTTCAAGCCCTGTTAATGTTAATTTTTTCTTTCTTTAGGCAAAAAAAAAAAAAAAAAAATGGTAAATAATTTATATTTTTCCCTGTATAAACTTGCTTAAACATATAAATTAATATGACCAAATTAAAGCACTGTGCATGAGGTCCCATCTTAGGGTAATTATGTCAATATCAAATAAGTACCATCCAATTGTCATATGAGCACATCTGATTGGACGTTGTGGTCCCTAACAAACCCTAACAAATTGAATTTTCCTTTTAAATAACAAATTAAATAAAATCATATATATAAATATACCATTTTTCTAACGGATGCTTGTTAAAAATAATTATTTTAGATAAATAAAAATTTTAATAGACTATCATATCAAATGATAATTTAAATTTAAATTTTTTTATTAATTTAATTTATTTTTAAATTTATTAATTTTATTTAATATACAAAATGAATAACATTTCTTTTTTTTTTTAACATCTCTTATTAAATTTGTGATTGAAAAAACTCAAACTTGAAATATTCTACATTCTTTAATGAAAAAATCAATTATACTAAACTAAATTAATTTTAAACAGTAGATTTAGATCACTAATTAAAAAAAATATTTATATTATATAGTGATATGATCTATCTGCCACCTCGACAAATTAGATTTTCTGACATTTTTTTTTTTTTTTTTTTTTGCATTGAAGATTTTCTGACTTGGGACAATATTTGCTTGCATATTTCATAATTCCTTATTTTATCTTGTACTGACTTGTTCCCTGCCTGCCTTATTAGTGGAGAGTCTACCAGTCAAATTCACACAACTTGGATTTTTTTTTAAAGCAAAGTGCTAAAAAAAAAAAAGTCTATGCAAAATAATCCTTGTAATTGTGTGGGTCACCACATTCAATTTGCATTTTCATATAATAAAGTACAAAACAAAAACACATGCTCTGTCACACACGTATCACCAGCCCCAGCTGCTGCATCACTAACACAAGCAGAAAAATACTTATTTTCACCTGTGTATATATCTAATCAAAATAATAATAATATATAAAATTTAAATATTGATGTTTTTTCATTATAAAAAAAAACATAAATATAATTTTAATTTTTTTTAATAGTTAAATTGCTCAATGATTTATTTGAAATAATTTATTCATCAATCAAAATTAAAATTTTTCATTAAATGAATTTAAAAATGAACTCTCGCACTCAATTTATACATTAAAAAAATTATATTTTTAGTGCTAATTTTTAGAATTAAATTTTAATAAATAAAAAAAAATAAACTTTCTTACGATTTAAACTATTCATTCCCTTGGTATTAATAAAGGATTTTTCTAATATTAATTGAGTGTGAACATATCACATAGAAAATATTTGGTCAAAACTAAAAATTAAAAATTAAATAATATAAATGATAGTATAATTTATAAATTAAAAAAATTATATATTTAAATCACTGTATGAATTCAATAAATATTACTAATTATCAAATAATTTAAATAATTAAATATCAAAAATTTTAAATAATGTTATAATGTCATCAAATATCACACCTTAGTGTATGTAAATATTTTTCAAAAATAAAATACCACATCAGCAAATTTCCAAAATTCAAAAAGTTTTATGATGTGGCTATATCTATATGTAATTGGTAATACTAATTGCGAACAAGTGGAATCGTCCGTATGAAATAGAAATCACCAAGCGCCTTAAATTCTGAATAATGACGTGGCATTCAATGGCAGCCCCCACCGTCGAGAAATCACGGTCAACCATACCATTAAACCCACCCAAACCCCCACTCATACACACAAACAAAAACAAGCAAATCCCAAAAACGCCATTAACACGCCTCACAAGAGAACCACCACCACTTCTGCTACACAAGCATGGCCCCTGCTCCCTCACCGTCGAGCCACCACCACCACTTCTTCCAGCGGGCCCCATCTCCTGCCGCCACTACTCCTTCCTCCACCATCACCACAACCTCTACAACTACAATTACGAGTCCCAGTCAATCAACATCATCATCACCACCTCCTCCTAACTCCAGACTCCCCGTTGACTTCAGTCCACCGTTGATAGCCATGGTAGTAGTGGTAGCCACAGCTTTTTTGGTAATTACATACTTACGTTTGATTTCTCGCTATCTCATCCGCGTTGTCCGCCGCTGGCGTAGGTGGCGTCGCCGTCATCGCCGTCGATACCTCCCGTCTTCGAACGGTGACCTCGATTCCCCACCGCCTGCGTTTGACTCACCTGACGGATTTCACATGTATTCCCCTTATGGACTTGATGAGTCGGTTATCAAGACTTTACCTCTGTTTCTCTATACTAGCAAAAATGGCTTCCAGAAACAGAGCAGTAATAGTAAAGACTGTGCCGTTTGTTTACTCGATTTCGAAGAGAACGATTATGTTCGTACACTTCCTGTTTGCTCTCATGCCTTTCACGTTGATTGTATCGATATTTGGCTAAGGTCTCACGCTAACTGTCCTCTTTGTCGCGCCAGAATATTCCGGTCGGAGTCTCCGTTTATTCCTCTGATGGCTGCGAGAATCCGGCCAAGCCTTGATGATACAATTCTGCGTAGTATTAATCTCGAACCGATAATTCAAACTCCACCTCCTTCTCATGCTAGCACTACAGCAGCGACCACCACGACAACGACGGTGACGGAGATTACTCCGTGCATTGAAGAACCTTCATCGAGAAGAAACAGCAACAATTTCAACAATTACAGTCAATCAGAGGATAGATTCAACGGCCGTGATTTCTTACTGAAACGGTCTTACTCGTTCGGGTTTGAACGGAGTTTAGCGTCGGAGAGGATGTTAGTGATGGAGCCAGCAACAGCATCACCTTGCCGGTACCGGAGAGGAGGTAGCTTCTGGAGTAAACGCCCATCGCCGTTTGGATCGTTATCAAAGGCTAGAGTATTCTCATTTAGACATTACAGAGGGATGAAATCACCATTTTTCAGACGAAGAGGAGGAGGATTCTTCCCATTATCAGAGAGATTCCCCGCCGCAGGAGGAGGAGGAGGAGGATCATCAAGACGGAGCAAGTCAATGGCAAGCCCCATGTTTTTAAGATCGTCGGTAGCAGCGTTCTCGTCAAGCCGGTTAAGGTGTGGAGATCCAGAGGCACTACTGTCACCGGAGAGGTTTAACAGAAGGTAGACACGTGGAAGGATATGATAGGATAAACGGATAAACGTCGGGTCGGGTCGGGTCGGGTATTAAATGGAATCGGCATGCGGGAGAGGGGAGTTAATGAGAAATATGAGAGTATTCTGGCAATTTGTGAAGAGTCATTAATTGGGCATTTAATGTATAAATTGACGAGAGAGAGAGAGAGATATCAGAAAAAACACATATTTACACAAACAATGCTTATTTTTCTTTCTCTAACATTAAAGAAAAAGAAAAAATCGTTTATTGGTTATCTCATTCATTAATGAGAAGAGAGGGAGGGAAGCTTGGAGGGCGTCAAGGGTGGCTTTGTTTATAGGGGAGGCGGGTGGTGGGTTTTGGCTTTAGGGATATTGGTTTTGTTTTTTGGATACTTGGACAATTTTTGTTGAAATTCACCGACAAAGAATTGAGCCCCCACCACCCTCACCCTCACCCCCACCCCCACCCCCAAGGGGAAGGAGATTAAGAATTTCCATTTCAATTGATACCTCTCTTATTATTTTAATACTATTGAATTAAAGTTTGTTTGGTTTCCCTCTTATTATTTTGAACAATTTAAAAATACATTTTCCTATTTGGAATTTGGATTATTTTTATTACAGAAAATGATTTCACAATGACTTGTGAATAAAATTCATTAATATATATATATATATATATATATATATATATATATATATATATATATATATCTCCTATTAATTTTATCAAAAGATATTAAAAATTCAATTCCTAATCATGTACCACACAAAAAAAAAAGTAAAATATAAATTACTCTATTCATTTTATTTTAATTGTCATTTTTTTAAGATTTTTTTAAAAAATATTTATCTTTTTAAAAAATTAATAAAACAGTAATAATTTTTTTTCAATTTTATTTCTATTCATTATGAGTGAAAAATATTAATAAAATAAGATAAATATTAAAATATAATGGATATTTTAATCATATTAAATTATTTTTCATTATAATTGAAATTATTTAATAAATAATTTAATATTTATATAAAAATTTAAAAAGACTATTATTTTAAAATAGAGGGTATATTAATTAAATATAAAATTAAAAAATAAATATGAAAGCGTAAATGCAAATCATAATTACTAATCAGTACTAAAATATATAAGTGTAGTATTGTAGTAGCGTTCTAGTTACTCACCACCACTAAATATTAGTATACGACAATAATAATAAAAAAAAAGAAAAGAAAAAGGCAGCAAATCAGTATCAAAGATCAAAATAAAATCTTTGGCGAAAAAAAAAATCAAAATAAAATATCAAAATCGGTTTGCATGGGCTTTTTGTCTCTGTCTTTTTTATTTTTTTTTAATTGGATGCTTTTATTGCTTTGGATTTTGAATAGGTTGATTTTCCCGATTCGTTTTGATTCTTATGATTCACACTTGATTCTCACCATTTACATACGATTTTTGGTTGATTTTGATTTACTCATCAAATTTGAATCGATGGACTTCTGAATCGAATCCTACTTTTCAAATAGGGAATTGTAGGATTTTAATAACACTGCTAATAAGTTATATGGATAGTATCAAGCAGTGTTTTAAAAATCAGATCAGTGATCGAACTGGTCAGATTATTGATTTTTGGTTCGATTGGTTCAATCGGTTTGATTCGTTGGTCCGATCGACTGTTTTCCTTTTCTTTTTTTCTTCTATTTTTATTTTTTTATGCCAAAACGGCGTCGTATTGGAAGATTCAGTTTTTTTATCTGACCGGACCGGACTAATGGTCGGTTCTCAGTTAAACCGGTTCGACCGGCCAGTCCGATCCGATTTTTAAAATACTGGTATCAGGTATGCTAAGGGTGAGTATTGTTTACATCGTGTGTATATACAAATTAAATGAGATAAGAACATATGAAATAAAAAATAGTATCAGTGTTTTTTCACTCAATAAATAATAGATAAAAAAGTCATATTGGTTAAAATATCTCATTACTCATTAGTTTGGTGTATGAGATAAATCTATACATTTAGCATATGTAAAAATTTTCCCATAAATTGATTGTTGATGTGTGCCAAAGAAATGCCGATCTCTCACACTGGATATGTCGAGCTATCCGAGCCTGCAAAATAAAGAGCTAGAGTGTCTAGGCGATCTGTCTAAGTGAGCACTCCGATGCTTAAGTCAAATAAATGTTCTCTGCTAAGGAATGAAGAGTTTTAGTGTTTAGAATGCGTAACCCATGCTGTGGAGTGCATGGAGGTATTTATAAAAAGATTATCTTGAGGAGCAAGTCCCTAGAAAATATGACCACTAAGTGTTCAAGTAGTGGAGTAGCCGTATCCTACATTTTAGGAAGTGCAGGACGTGGATGGAGACCTCTGTCCAAGTCGTGGGTCATCCTGAATAGATTTTGGCGATCTATGTACTATGTAGGAGAATTTTGAACCTTTATACCAATCTGGATATAGGATAGATTGTGACTTGCTTGGGATGATCTATTAGGCGAGCTCATGGCTCGCTTGGGGTGATCTATATAGATTGGTTTGCATCATGTCCCCCCACTAGTTCCGAGTTAAAGACATGGAATCCTATTTTTTCTCTCGTGGGTTCGCTGGTGGAGATATGCAGGTGGGTTCAGTCCGTCAAAGACACTTTTGACGTGAACTTTTCAGTTTTCTCTTTATTCGAAATTTGAAAAGACAACGGTTACAAAGTCTTTTCATATTCGGTTGCCATGTGTCCTATAATGAAGGTTCGAGAGACCCTTCGATTTCCGCATCTTGCCCTATAAATAGAGCCTTCTTTAATCACTTGGGTTTCTTACGTTTCCTCTTGCTATAATCCCTTTTCTACTCTTGTTTTGCTTCAATTTCTTTACCTATTTATGCCAACTTCTTTTCCTACTTATAGGGATCTTGCTGCTCCTCTGCAATTTCTGGTGATTTGTTTTTTCCTATTATTCCGAAGTAGTTCACCTCGGTTTTATATCTCCATTACAATAAGTTTTCTTGTACCTGTTCCTATTGTGTGTTCTTCTTCTTCTTCTTCATTTCTTCTTCTTGATTTCTGTTAAAAAACTCAGAAAATGAGTGACATCAAGGACTCCCAAAATCTTTCTCTGGAGTGTGCTAATGATAATGATACCACTGTGTCAAATCGCTCCTAAACACCTTCACTTGAGACCATATATATATATGATTCAGCCTAATCTCACTAGGCGACTGTGTCTACCAGTGTTCCCCATGACAAGAGCTGCCTTGTAGAAAGGGTTGGGCTATCTAAAGTGACCAAAAAGGATCCAACTGTGCAATCTAGATCTAAAAGTAAGCAGACTAAGGAGCTTGAACCTCAAAGGGGAGTATAGAATTTCCCTTACGAACTGACCTCATAACGTCTATTATCAATCAGGATGAAGTACAACATTCCAATAGAGTATGATCTTAGGATTCCTAACCCAGAAACATTCACCAATCAACATTTAGGCAATCCAGATAGAATGGTCTATCTAGATTATTTAGAGTTAGGCCTTAGGTTCCTCGTGCACCAATTGTATACAACTATATTAAGGGAATATAAAATATCGATATGCCAACTTCACCCAAACTCCTGGAAGGTGCTGACTGGCCTTAGGATTATGGGAGAGCTAGAAGGGTTTGAGGTCACTAGCAGGGTAGTGAGGGAACTGTACCCCTTGATAGCGAAAAAGGAGTTCTACCAATTTAAATTTTCAGAGTGGGAAGAAGATCATCCACTTGCCTTCTTCCCTCAAGAATTGGAAAAATAAATTTTTTATAGTATCCCACAAAGGTGGTTGGGGCGATCTCCTGAACTCCTGGGTGGAGAGTCCTACCGTAGTTCCCTCGAGCAGGTTACCCAATATGTCTCAAAAAGAAGAGGAGAGCGTGACTGTCCTTGCTAGCATTGAACCTATTTCGAGATCAGAGCTTCTTAATGAATACTTTTTTGGCGATCTCACAAAGAAGTCAAAATTCAAACCCAAAGCTGCTAACCCCTCTTCTAGTACTAACCATAGTTCGCCTAATTTATAATTATGTACATATTTAATGGTTTGCCTAACATTTTCTTCTCTTTTGATTGCAGAGATGAAGTTTGTGGCTCAACTGATGAAGGAGAAGAGGGAGAAAGAGAAAAAGGCCAAAGAGCTTAAGGCCAAGGGCATTGCTGAAAGTTCATGGCCTAAAGAACCGCCCACTAATGTACCCCTCCTGCACCCAAAGAGATCGTTCCTATAGATCTTCAAAAATCAAAATCCACCGAGGTCGGTGCTAAGAGGACTACATCCGAATGTGCTATTGGGTAGTTAATGAAGAGGCTTCGCCTTTCCATGGATGAGACTTCATTAGGCGAGCTTACAAACTTCGCCGAAGTGGTGAAGAAGAAATATGGTATGGGAGATTCTGTTCGCGATTGACATCATGAAGGCAATTCAGCTCCCTGCCAATGATAAACTTGTGGTCGATCTCTCTAATGTCCAGCTTACTGGATCGACTTACGAACATCTATTTGAGGTTTGTGACCGATCTTCATTGTTCTTTACTTGTATTTTTATAGCTTCTTTAATAACTCACCTATTTTTGGACTGCTGTAGACCTCCCGCATCATTTACAAACTTCATCAGCGATAAGGACTCAAAAAGATGATATGAAGGTAGAGTGGGCTCGCCTCAAAGAGGAGATGGAGAAGAAATTCTTCCCCAAGCTCGAGAGACCCACAGGAAGGCCATGAAGGAGGAGAAGGCAAAATCTATTGCTTTGGAATTTGATCTCTTCGGCTGGGTCACTTCTTTGCAATCCGAGCTAGATGAAAAGAAAAAGGAGATCCAAAGCTTAGAAGGTGAGAATCATTGCCTGGATGTGGAGATTAAGAAGAGAAGGAAGCTTGGGAGAGGGATGCCGAGCTGATGGCCAACAAGCTTCTCTCTTATCATGATAAGGTGTTGGCCCATGTTCAGAGTAAGTCTTCCGAGATCAATTTCAACTTTGTGGTGGAGATCTACCTTGATGAAGAAAGAGATGCTGAGGGGGATGAAGATTTATCCTTATCCACTACAACCGAGAATGATCCTCCTCCTCCGCCTTCTGATGAATTCATTGTTCCTTCCCCCTCCTGCAGGCGATGGCAATCATCCCTCATCTGTTGAGCCTCCCCTTTCTATTGCCGATTATGGCATTCCAAATGTAGATGCTAGGGATTATGTAATGGATTAGGCTTGAAATGCCTTTATATTTGTAATTAACTTTGAACAAATTAATGAAAATCACATTTCATTTTCGATATTTTTGTTTATTTTTCCTTTTCTTTTTTACTTTCGATATGGCGATCTTTTATGAAATCAAGTTCTTCTTTTGGAAACAACTTGTTGAAATATATTTGGGGAATCTTAGGCGAACTCTTAGTTCGTCTATTTCGAAGATTTAGCTCTTCTGTTGGAGATTTTTGTGTCTAGGGAGTCTTGGGCGAACCAAAGTTTGCCTATTCGTTAGACTTATTTCTTTTGTTGGAGATATTTTAGAGCATGTCTAGGGAGTCTTTGGTGAACTTCTTGTTCGACTATCCCTTAAATTTTATTTCTCGACTTTCCCATTGGAAAGTCATTTAAGGAGTCTCGGGCGAACATATAATTCGCCTACTCCGACTTATTTCCCTACTGAGACTTTCTCTGTTTGGCGATCGTATAACTTTCTTTCGCCGAAGATTTTTGTAGTGTATCTAAGGAGTCTTGGGCGAATCCATAATTCGCCTATCCCTTAGATTTGGTGGGACTTTCCCTTTGGGAAGTCATTAATGGCTAAGTATTTCGACAAACCGTTAATGGAGATCTTCAATCTTAGAGGAACTATAGCTCGCCCTTTAGTGGAGAATTTCATAGCTATCTTTTTTTCAAAAACAAAAGAGAATTTTAAAGATGCCCTTGAAGAGTCAATCATTCAAATACGAATGTATAAAGAACTTAAATACTCAAAATTGGAGAACTCTGGAGCTAAAACTCGCTCGGATAATAGATTCATTCATTAGTTTACTGAAATACATAAGGCAAACTGTGTAGAGTTCAGAAACATTAATAATGGGCGATTTATATACACACCCTTCAAGGAATTAAAAATTACAAATTGACATTATAAAAGTACATAAAAGGGTAAAGATGATTGATTTGTTACTGATAATAGGCCCTCAAGTTGTCCAAGTTCCATGTTTGGGGTAGGATTCTGCCTTGGCGATCTTCTAGTTTATACGTACCGAGTCCTACGACTTTAGTGATCTTGTAGGGGCCTTCTCAATTAGGTTGTAGCTTGCCAACTCTTGCATTGCCTCTGAAAAATTTTATTTTTCTTAAAAGTAGATCACCCTCATTGAAGATCATTTCTTTGACTTGGCGATTATGGTACCTGGCTGCTCTCTGTTTGTAGGCTACTGCTCTCTCATAAGCCAAGTCCCTTCTTTCTTCCAGCAGGTCTAAGTTAACTCTGAGTTCCATCTTTTGATTAATCTCCCCCACTCGTTTTGTTCTGTAGTTGGGTAGGTTGATCTCCATGGGTATAACTGCCTCCAAGCCATAAGTAAGGGAGAATGAAGTTTCTCTTGTAGGTTCTCTTAGTGAGTTTCGGTAGCTCCATAGTACATTGTACAGTTCATCAGCCCATTTTCCTTTTCTATCATCTAGTCTCTTAGCCCTTGTAGGATAATTCAGTTCACCACTTCAGTTTGCCCATTAGTTTGGGGATAAGCTACTAAAGTGAACCTTAGGTCAATTTGGAGATGCTTGCAAAATGATATGAATTGGGCGGAGTCGAACTGTTTGCCGTTGTCTGAGATTATGGTCTTTGAAATTCTGAACCTACAAATAATAAACTTGAAGAAAAGGCTGGTCACATTTTTCTGGGTGATCTTTGCTAGTGGATTAGCTTCGATCCACTTTTTGAAGTGGTCAATGGCGACCATAAGGAATTTGGCTTGGCGGACTAAGGGTGGAAATGGGCCCAAGATATCTATTCCCCACTGTTGAAAGGGCCATGCATAACCAATAGGGGAGAGCTCCCTAGAGGGCCGCTGAGGAACTGTTGCATGTTCTTGGCACTGAATACATCGGCGAACTAATTCTTCAGCATCTCTTTTTATGGTAGGCCAATATTACCCTTGTAACAATGCTTTCCTGGCAATGCTAGAGCTCGTTTCATAAGCCCTACATATTCCTTCATGAATCTCTCTTATAACATAGTCACCATCGTTAGTTCGGATGCATTTCAACCATGAATGAGTTTTGGATCGGTGATAAAGATCATCCTTATACCAACTGTATTTCTTTGCCTTTTTTTTTATCACCCGTTGTGCCTTTGATTTCTTATATAGTAATATCCCTTTTGAGAGGTACTGAATGATGGGTTGCATCCAATTGCCCTCCCAATTTACTGGTAGCATCAATATTGTCTTTATTGTGGGGGACTTCTGAACTGCTATAGGGATTTTTTTAGGATCTCCATCTTACCAGCGGCCGCTGACTTGGTGATCTTGTCTGCCCTTGGAATCTACTTTATTACCCAATTGCCTCTTAATTGCTGTATTTCAAGAAGAGCTTGCTTGGCGAGTTCAGTGTACTTCTTCAGAGACGTTTCTTCACAGCATAGTTGCCACAATTTTGATTGACAACTAGCTGGGAATCACTACAGATCTCCAAGTGTTCCATTTTGATCTCTCAAGCCAATGAAAGACCTATCAGTAGTGCCTCATATTTTGCTGCTTTGTTGGAGATTGGGAAATCCAATTTCATAGCATACTCGATAATAACTTTATCGGGTCCTTTCAGTACTACCCCGATGCTTGATCTTTCCGAACTCACAGCTCCATCTACATAAATCTCCCAAATTTCTTTCTCTGCCAGATGTGGTTTGCCCTTATTAGGCGTGAGCTCAGCCACAAAATCTGCCAAGATCTGACCTTTCATAACTCGCATTGGCTTATAGGAGATACCCAAACTGCTAATCCATACTGCCCACTCAGCAACACTCCCTGATGTTTCCGGTTTCTTAAGGATTTTTCTCAATGGCAAGTCTGTTCGGACGATCACCTGGTATGCTTCGCAGTAATCCTTTAATTTATGTGAAGCTGTTAAGACATGTTTCTCAAGGGTTGGGTATCTTAACTTAGCATCCTGTAGGACTCGGCAAAGATAGTAGATAGGCTGTTGTTCTCCAGACTCCTCCCTGACTAATATTGCTGCTATAGTTTCAACAGTTATAGACAAGTACAAATACAGATCTTCCTCCAGGATCGGGCAGCTCAGTAGAGGAGGGTCGTTAGGAACTTTTTCAATTCTTCAAAGGATCTCTAACATTCATCTGTTCATTCAAAGTTCTTTAAATTTTTGAGAGTTTTGAAGAAAGACTGACATTTTTTAGCTGAGTATGAAATGAACTGTCTTAGTGCAGTGACTTGCCCATTCAACTTTTGGACCTCCCAAATATTAGTCAGCGGGCTCATCTTCAGTATTGCATCTATTTTGTCAAGATTTGCCTCAATTTCCCTATGTGAGACCATATATCCTAAGAACTTCCCCGCTAGAACCCTAAACACACACTTCTCAGGGTTTAGCTTCAAATTGTAGGACTTCATGATCTTTAATATCATTACGATGTCTTTGGGATGATCTTCACTTCGCCTACTTTTGATGATCATATCATCCACATACACTTTCATGTTCTTACCGATATGATCCTTGAACATGTGGTTGACTAATCTTTGGTAGGTCGGCCTAACATTTTTTAATTCAAAGGGTATCATCTTATAGCAGTAGGTACCCTGATATGTCACAAATGAGGTCTTTTCTTCATCAGACTTATGCATCTGGATCTGATGATAGCCCGCCTTCGCATTAAGGAATGAGTATAATTCATGCTTTGTAGTGGAATCTACCAACTGATCAATACTTGGTAGGGGATAGTTATCCTTGGGACATGTTTTGTTCAGATCTGTGAAGTCCACACACATCCTAAACATGCCATTGGATTTTTTTACCAGAACCACATTCGCTAACCATTCTGAATAATAATCCTCTCGAATCATCCCCGCCTCTAATAATTTATGAACTTCTTCAGAAATGGCGATCTATTTTTCAGGGGAATGTTTCCTCTTTTTCTGTACTATCAGTCTAACTGACGGATAAATGCTGAGTTTATAAGTGATCACCTCTCTACTCACCCCTACCAAATCCTGAGTGTCCCATGCAAAAGAGTCAAGGTTTTCTTTTAGTATTCGGGAGATCTTCATGCTAATCTCTTTGATTAAGGAGGCCCCAATTTGCAACTCCTTCCCAGTATCTATTCCTATCTTCACCGTCCCTCCTTCAGGCTCAGCCTTATCCTTCCTATCCGAGCCCTCTGGTTGCTTAATTCGTAAAGTTGGGAAGACCTCTTTTAGGGCATTAAAATAGGTCTTCCTTGCGGTTTCCTGACACCCTTTGATCACTGCCACTCCCCTAGATGTGGGGATATTCATTGTTAAGTATCTTATGCAGGTTACTGCATAATTGTCATAGAGGATCGGTCGCCCAATGATGGCATTGTTGGCAAAAGGAATATTCACCACTATGAACTCGACCTTGATTTTCTTAGTTATATCATCATCTCCAAGATCCACATCTAACATTATCGATCCTTCCACAGGAACAACTTTTCCCCTTAATCCCACCAAAGGGGTCGCTACAGGTTTTAAGCTCTTCTCTGAGAGCCCCATCATTTTGAAAACGGCGAGTGTGATCATATTGAC
The DNA here is from genome assembly GCA_949750685.1 of Vernicia montana. Taxonomy (NCBI): domain Eukaryota; kingdom Viridiplantae; phylum Streptophyta; class Magnoliopsida; order Malpighiales; family Euphorbiaceae; genus Vernicia; species Vernicia montana. The sequence continues at coordinate 14,121 of CATKHJ010078410.1, read as the reverse complement.
TGAGCTTCCACCATCCATCAGCATCCTCCTCACTAGAAAATTATTCAGGTACCCTGAAATTACCATGACGTTATTGTGAGGAGCGATCACCCTGCCTCTGTCTTCCTCTGAGAAGGTGATAGGATCGAATGTCTTCTCGACAGCTTTAGATGTGCTGACTGAATACACATCTCTTACAGCAAGCTTCCTCTTGGTGGAACTATCTCCTTTCGAGCTCCCCCTAACTATGATATATATTTCACCTGATATGTTTTTCTTCTATTTTTCTGCTCGGGTTACTGAGGTTTCGTCCTTTCGCGAGTCTGTCCTAGCGAACAAATCACTTGATCCCTGGCACACCTCTCTGTATCAGCTTCTTTATCTCTCCTTTCAAGTGCCAGTAGTTTTCAGTGTCATGTCCCTTATCTCTGTGGAACTGACAATATTTGTTGTTGTCCCTCCTACCTGCTGAGGAACTACTCATTTTCCTAGGCCATTGAACTCTTTCACCAATGTCCTTTATCCACATTAGCACATGTGTCCTAGATGTAGATAGGGGGTAAACTACTTATCCCTCCTATCTAACCCATAATTCCTCTTGTTTCCCCCATCATTGTATCCCCTGGATTGATACTGACGATTGCCCTAGCGATCTCCCTGTCCTTTAGATGAGCCTCGTTATTTGTTCTTCTGTCTCTGGTCAAAATCTCTCATCCCATCATCAATTCGGATGTGTGTTTGTGCCACTGTCATCAATGTTGAGATGGACTGGAGGGGTTAGACAATAGTTCCTTCCTCAAGTCATAGTTTAAGGTCTCGTTCAGCATCACCGTATAGGCGATGTCCCTATTCTAATCTTCAATCTGGATTGCCTCTTTGTTGAAGCGTTCCACATACTTTCTGAGACTCTCCCCTTCTCTTTGAATTATGGCGAGTAGGTCAGTAGAGATCTTTTGGGGTGTAATGGAGGCTATGAACCTGGCTTGGAAAAGGTTGAAGAGTTGTGGAAAAGTGGTAACATATTTTGGGGGTGAGGTTTGGTACCAGTCTTGGGCTAGGCTTTTTAGTGTTGTTGGGAAGAGCTTGCATAGGATGTGATCTAAATGTGTTTGTACATTGATCATGGTTCGATATTTATGTACGTGGCTTTTGGGACAAGTGGTTCCATCATAGGACTCCATATGTGTAGGGATTCTAAACTTCGATGGATAACTCGCTATAACGATACTGTCACAGAGAGGAAAGTCTATTCGCAGGGCGAAGTCCTTCTCATTTACCCTGATTCCGATCTTTGACACAATCTCCTGAATCTTCTTCTCTAACTTCGCAGGATCATCCTTGTCATTCGACTCTCCATATGACCAGGGTTCAGTTTAGGTGTCTAAGACAACCCTGTTTGAGTTTGCGGGTGTTACCTCTTGAGGGGAGTTAGTAAGGCTTTCTGAAATGATTACTTGTTTCCCCCTCTCCTTTGCTTAAGGATCCGGTTGTGTAGTTGGTGGAATGAGTGTTTGAGATTGCTGGGTTATAGCTTGTTTTAGTTCTTTTATCTGGTTGGTGAATTCTGTGAAGGCAGTGAAGAGTGACTGCATGGTTGTTGGACTGTTTAAGTCTAGGGGTGGGTTATTTAGGTTGGGTATTGTTGAGGGAATTTGGTGGTTATCTTGTGGGGTCTCTTCATTCTTAGAATACAAAGGGAAAAGGTTGAGGCCAAGGCCATTATTGCTAGAGCTAGAATCCATAGAGATTAAATGAGAGAATCAAACTGGGAATTCGAAGGTGTGTTCCACGCTCACCGCACCAAATGATGTTCGCCAAAGAAATGCATATCTCTCACACTAGATATGTCGAGCTATCCGAGCCTGCAAAACAAAGAGCTAGAGTATCCAAGCGATCTGTTTGAGTGTGTACTCTGATGCTTAAATTAGATAAATGTTCTTTGCTAAGGAATGTAGAGTTTTAGTGTTTTATTCGGGACCTCTTAGCATTTGAAGCCATATATACAAGCAGTAATGGAGTCAAATTCTTTTTTTTTTTATGGAAGTCAAATTTTTTAGATTCTAATTTATATTAAGTGATATATATAATTAAGTCAATTTTTATATATTTAAAAAAAAAATACTTAAAATAAAAGAGTCAAATATAATATATGATTAGATTTTTATAATTTTATATTTAAAAAATTTTATATTTTAAAAATTAAAAAAGCCATAATCTATCTACCCTAACTCCGTGATTGTGTATATGATACTTGAGTTTTAAGTTTAAATGTTATTGGGCGAAATATAAAATTTTTAATTGCAATCAAGTGATAATTAATTACCAATTTTTTGCTTATTATAATAAGATGTTTAATTAAGTAATGGTCATTGGTCAACCCCCACAGTTGATGAAAAATGAAGTTTAAAACCAATCAATGAGTTTGGACTTTGAAGGTATGCCATGTCATCCAAGCAATTGTTTTTTAGAGTTGTACTACAAAGTTTGCTTAAGCATTCATTACCATTTAAGACCCCATTTATTGCAATATGACTTTTCAGTATGGTTCTCTAATTCAATTCAATTATCGAACAGGAATCCTTTTAATAGTTAATAGTTTTATTATTTAATTCAAGGGAGGGAAGCCTTGATACCATGACATGATTTTATATTAGGTAAAATGAAGCTTTGCCCTATTCATATAGACGTAAGTATGTTGGGACTTTCAAATTTATTTTTTATTCATGACATATTTTGATTTTCTATCTATATTGAATGGTAACATTTTATTAAATTGTTACACTTCTAATTAATATCTATACTGTATATAATCTCTCTTAAAAAAAATTATTAAACTATTAGTTTCATAATTTTAATAATTTTTTTCAAGTTCGGATCAGTTTCAGAATAAAAGAAAATGGACTGGCTATGTGCTAATGAATAGGCATATGCAAATTATAAGATTATATATAATTTGTGGGACAATTGGGGCCTAAAAGGTGAAAAAGCATCAACACAGTTAAAAATCTGATAATTCTAATTAATTAGCACAATAACTAGCTAATTAATGGATTCCAAAGCAGCAAAAAAGAACATCCCCAAAAGTTATAGTGAAAAATTATCCATTTCATCCTACAAAGTAATGAATCGAAGAAACTTTGGATTTGTCTAGTAATTCTCCCTGAACGCTGACTATTAACATTGATCCTTTCAGTGATTGCTCTTTCCAACTTTAAGCAAATCTTGCTGTTGGCAATGGAGTTTAGCAAGTGCTAATCTTGTTTCCAAAACTATGCATGACATCTTAGCCATGTAGAGGAAAATATCATCAATGGTCCTCGGCTGCCAAGCTCCCTCTAAAGGATCGTTCTTCCTCTGCAGAGAAGATAAAATTAGGACATAGCAGTAGTAGGACTTGGCATGGAAGTTGAAGTAGTTCCAAATGCTGGAGTAGAAGAAGGTAGTGGGAGTAAAACTAAAAGCATATCTTGAGCTTCACTAACATTAAGAATTTCAGATGGATTCATTCTATATTCCTAGTATGCATTTTTCTTCTTCAAAGATGCAATTGTACGATATAACACTGCTCGTATCAAAGATTGAATTGCTTCCCTTTAAAAATTCCTAAAACACCTTGTAAAGTTTTTAAATTCCTCAATTTTGTTGTCAACAAATATCAAGTTTTGGAACCACCAGTATTTCTATTTTTCTTCTTAATGTTCTAGATGACAAATATTATACTTTTCATGAATGAATAGGCAACAATACATGGGAGTGCACACATAATCTACATTCTTAAAATCAATATTTATGTGATGCGAAAGACACTTGGTAACATTTACCCATCGTATATCCCTGCAATTCTCCTCCTTTCACCATTTATAAAAGAAGGAAATAGAAAGAAAACTACAATGAGTTTCCAACCCTTTAAAAAGTACATCAAAGCAATGCATGTTCAAAGGTACGGTGAAGTGCAAAAATAAATAAACTCCAAGTATATGGTCCAAATTCACATGATCAAATCAGCAGTTAAAAATGAGCCACGAATTATATGGCTAGTGAGTAGTGAAGGAAATAAGGACAGTCACAAAATAGCTAAAATAACTACACTAACTAGCCAATGGATTACTACTAAGCAAAAAATACCATATGCAAAATTTCAACTAGTGAAAAAGCACTCACCCCATCCTAGAAGACAAGCAATCCCAAAAATCTTGGATTTCACTACTAATGGTCTCAAGGCGACATACGATATCATGATTTTGTCCTCGGAAGGTAACTGTCTCAGCAATCATCCACTCTATGCTTTCTTTATCAACTTTAACCAAATCTTGCCTTTGGCGAAGAAATTCAGTCAGTTGTGATTGCAAATAATCAATCTTGCTTCCAAAACTATCCATCTTGGAGCGCAAAGTCCTCATGTCTGCCATAATAACCTCTAGGAGGAGGAAAATATCTCCAATTGTCCTCTCTTGCCGTTGGCATCGAAGTTGAGTAACTAGGGAACGCAAATGCTCAATCTTGTGCTGCAAATCATCCAGCTTGGAGTCCATAGTCATAGTCCTCATATCTTCCTTCATACCCTTTACAAGGAGGAAAATACATTCAATCATACTTGGCTGTCTAGCTTCCTCTGAGGGTCGTCCTTCCTCTACAGAGCAGACAACTGGAAATGGAGAAGCAGAGGATGTAGCATTTGGCAGAGACATTGAAGTAGTGCCATGTGAAGGTGTTTGTTGGGGAGGTGAGTTAGGTGGTGTCGAAGGAGCAAGAGAAGCTGAGGGAAGAATAACATCTTGAGTTTCCCTAACATTCTGATTCTCCTGAGATTGAACAACAGCTTTATCCTTTTTAAGAAACCAACCCCTTTCATTTTTCACATACCCCATCTTATGCAAAGTAACCTCATTGTAAATATCTGAACCTTTCAATTCTTCACTCTCCTCTCCCTCAAGAGAAACTTTAAAATGGTTGAAAATAGATGTGAGAATCATCCCATATGGCAAATAGACATTTTTCTTTTCTGAGCAAGCAATCATATGAGATAACAATACAAATGAAAGATTGAATGGCTTTCCTTTAAGAATATGCCACATAACCAATAAATCCATAGAAGATACATAGTTGAAACTTCTTTTTCTAGGTAGAATTATATGCACCACCATATGGTGAAGCAATCTCATTTCCAATTTCAAGTGGCAAGCATTAACCTTTGACACTTCAGATAAATCAGGATGATCAAGAATCATTCTAAGAGCTTCTACTCTACTGACACCAGTCTCCTCCTCCACCCACTTATTATTATCATAAATCTCAGTCCCTAGATTAGGAATACCAAGAATTTTATTCAAACACTTTTGATTCAACCTAATTTCTTTCCCTTTCACAAAAGAACATAACTGAGTTTTATTAGCATCATATGATAAATTGGCATAAAAATGCCTCACCAACTCTGGATAAAATTTTTGTTTCATCAAAACAATAGATACCCAATTCATATCTTTGAACCATTTACCAAATTGAAATCTTTCTTGAGCGAAAAAACCCAAATCAATAAACCTACCAGGAACAATTTCACAAGAAATAAACCGAGAATGGTACCTATCCATACAAGCTTTAGAAGGAAAACATGATTCTTCAGAAGAAAGAGGCCGTTTTTGACGTTTCTTGAGTTCTTTGTCCGTCTCCACCTCCTCGTCGCCCAAAGATTTGGTCCTTTTTGAAGAGCTTGATCGAGTTTCTGGAGCCATAAAAATGGATTTTGATTGATGGGTATGGGTTAAATTTTGAAACTTGAAAGCAGAGAAAGTGAAAGAAAAGGGCACACGTCTCTGTGTTTAACAAGAGAGACGGTTGATTTTCCGATCTAAAACCCGGAGGAACAGGAAATTGAATATATCTTCAAACATTAATAACAATTCTTTCCATTTCTAAATTGAAATTCACTTTTTTATATATATAATATATACTTATTAAAATTTCCTATTTTACATGTTATTTCTTTCAATATTTTAGAATCACATACATTTTCATATAAAATAAGTCAAATACATTAATTAATTAATTAATTAAGAATATTAGTTATCAAAAATTAAGTATTATAGATAGCAATTTTTCTTCTCCTAATACTCAAATAAAATACAAAATAAACTATATTCTAAAGTCTAAATAATGATATAATTATTTTTTTTCACCAAAAAATATTTTTATATAAATCAGATATCAATTACAAAGTTAAGGTACATATTACTAAACAAATTACAATCCATATTGAATAGGAAATAAATCTAAACAATTCTCATCTTTTGCCGGATATAACTAACTGAATGGTATATAATTTCTTTACATAATTTATTATTTATTTATTTTTTTTTTATATCACCCAATACTATGAATTTTGATACACTCCCGGAAAATGAATTAATAGTACTTACATTGTTTTAATATTTGCAATTCTTGCATTGTTCTAACTAATTAATCAATATGGGATTTTTCTATAATTATTGCAGATGCGTCGTCCGCAAGACATAGAACAAGCAGAGCTCCAGCCCATTGAAATTGTTCCTAGACATTTGCAAGAAGTTGAAATTACAGGATTTTATGGCACTGCTAAGCAGATTGAATTTGCAATATATTTGTTGAAACATACTTCAACCCTTAAGAAATTGGTGATCAAGCATGAATTTCGTGCTTAGAAGAGGCCTTCATGGTATGGAGGAGAAAGGCAAATGGTCAATGAGCGCCTGCAAAAATTTTCCAAAGATGTAATGCTGATTGTCCAATAAATATCCTTTTGGCAATATCCAGTTTTCTGTTTTTTTTTTTTTTTTTTTTTTTTTTTTCAACTTTTATCAAATCATACTTATCTTTGTTTTATTGAGTTGATTTAGGGGAATGGTTTCTTTATTTTATACTATAAATTATATGATAAAATTTTGTTTTTTATTCACTTAATTGCAATAATATATGTGTTTTGTTGAGTTAATTATCATAAATTTTTGTTTGTATTTGCATTATCCATTCCCCTAAACCTATTAATTTATACAAGTGCAATTGAAATTATAGTGATTATTTTTTTTTTGAATAATTTTCTAGTATCTTTATTATTAATTAGTCGCTGGCAGGTTCTAAACTAAATTTTTTATTTTTAAAGATTTACAATAAAAGTTCATTTTATTGTGAAGGTACCCAGGAGACTTCAATACCTACTGCTTTCCAAAGCATAAATGACTGCGTTGGTTCTTTGGAAAAAAATATAAATACATGTGCATAACTTCAGATTTGCAAAGCATATTAATTTTTGAAGGTTCATCAAGATTTAAAATATAAATATATTATAAGATGAGTTATTAATCTAATGGTAATTAACTTTCTGTTTTAGAAAAACCAACTTATTTAATTTGATGATTCCTTTTATAACTTAATTAATTATTCTTTTATGGAACAATAATTAAGCACCAATGAAATGTGGCTCTTAACTTAAAAAGGCTTGATGTTTTATTAATTAGGGATGAAAGGGCATAAATTGATCTTTCTCAACCATTTTATTTATGTAGAATGATTTAAAGCCTGATGTGATAAAAAAAAATAAAAAATCAGTGTTTCTTTTTATAGTATTTTCAAGTCAAAATTTAAACATGGTATATAAAAAACTTTCATTTCAGAAAATTTAAATTTAAATGTACATTTTGGTATTTAATGAAATGATAAAAAAATAAGCCAGGCAGGTACAGCACAGAAACTTTCAGAGGCCCTTCTTATAAGCAGAAACCTTCAATAACCATTAAAATGAGCAGATCCTTTTAGCAGTACTATGTCAATAGCAAGTGTTTAAACCATTATCCCTACCTGAAACAAATGCTATTCAACTTAATTAAGTATTTTAACTATCAAGTCAACTTCGAATCACTTATTATTTTATTTCCTTAATTAATATTTTATCAAAAACTTATAATTTATATAACTTAAAAAGCACAAAGTCAATTTTAAATTTTTATTATTTTTTCCAATTATGTGTAATTAATCTAAAATTTAAAATTTTGATGCTGATTATGAATATTAGATAGTAGTTATTAGTTGATGGTTGTATTTAATAGTTATTAGTTGGTAGTTGTATTTAATAGATGTTAGATAGTAGTTGTTAGTTGGAGATTATATTTAATGGGTATAGCTTAATTCTTTTGTATATAAATAGTCATAAGGTAACTTTTGCAAGACACACAATATCAATAACAAATTCTAAGTTTTCTCTATTGTTTTTTCTGTAATATCTCTGATAACATGGTATCAGAGTCTGGTTCTTTGAAAATCTAATATGAAAAATTCCCTGTTTTGTTTTTGATTTACAAAATCAATTCTGTCAATCTTGTAACGTGTTTCTTGTCATCCAAGCGATCGGTTCTATATAACAAACTGTTCCTCTCTTCAAGACAATTCCAACCATACCAATCAAACCACCACCAGCCTCTCCACGCGCCTCCACATGCCGCCAAAATCCTCTGAAACTCAAGCTCACGCGCCCACGTGCCTCCCAGGGAAGAAGACGACCCAGTCAGCTTGCCACATCATCAGCCATGTCAGCATCTGCTAGCTTTTTCAGGCCACGTCATCCGCCAAGTCAACCTGTGCCATGTCAGATACCAAGTTCCAATCTTGTCATGTCAGCACCACGTAAGTGCCACCTCAGCACCACGTCACCAGTGGGTCCCAGTTTCTGCCACATCATCGACCCTCAATGCTTTTACTCGATCTATTTCGTGCGCTGCTCGATCCAATCCTCGACCCGAGTCGTGCTCTGACCTACTTCGATCTGCGTATAGGTCCACTTCCTGACCGAACCGATTCACTCCACTTTGACCAACCGTTTTCAAATCGATTTTTTTCAAATCCAATCCGATTCCTGAAGATTTTTGGCCTCTTGAATCCATTTTTACCCTCATATTTGTGAAATTCTCTCTCTATTATACAGTTATGGGGAAAATCAACTCTGCTCAACCTATTGTAACCGTTTTAAATGGTACTAATTACAATCTTTGGGCAAATAGCATGAAAAGCTATCTTATCAGAGTTAAATATTGGAGAATCATCACAGGCGGAACTCTCAAACCTGTCCATCTTCAAGATGAAACAAATACGAAATACAATGATCGTGTTGATGATTGGGAAAGTAAAAATCATTAGATCATCATATGGTTTCGTAATACCTCTATCCTGACTATTCACATTCAGTTTGATCAATTTGACACTGCCAAGGAAATTTGAGATTTTCTTGCCAACGGGTACACGATTTCTGGACTTGCTCATCACTATCAATTATGGAGTATTCTGAATAGTATGAAGCAAGAATCTGGACAATCAGTCAACAATTTCCTCAGCCAAATGCAACCCATTTGGAATCAGCTCGCCCATGCCAAGATCACTGAAAATCAACTTCACTTGATCCAATTTCTCATGGCTCTCCGGTCTGAATATGAACCTGTTCGAGTATCACTACTACATAGAGACCCTATTCCAACCCTTGAAACAACTATCAATGAGTTAATTTTTAAAGAAACACGTTTGCAAATTGGCAAACCAACTCCCTCCGAATAGGCTTTGGCTACTCATAAGCCATCACAGGCACACTCATCTCAGCACTGTAAGAATTGCAATCGCCCTGATCACTCTTTCTTTAACTGTCCAACCATTGAGTGCAGATACTGCCATAAACTAAAGCATATCAAGCGCAACTGTCTTACTCGCCCATCAAGACCGTAAGACAATCAATCTAAGTCCAAGATGAACTCAGAGACTGGAACATCTACTGCTAATGTTGCTGTATCAGACAACTCATCTGCCCCTTCTCTATCCTCCCTCACTCTCTCCAATCTCGAGTCTATGTTCAAAAAGGTTATGTCTTCCAATGCCTCCTCTTCTAGTGCCATGTCTGTATACTCAAGTAACAATCAATGGTTAATTGATTCTGCATGTAGTAATCATATGACTCCTGATTCAAGCATATTTCAATCCAAAACACAAACAACTTTTTGCCTCCCATTCACATTGCTGATGGAAGCAAAATGAACATTAGTAATGTTGGAACTGTTTCCTCTCATAATCTTAGTGTACTTGATATATATATATAGTGCCTTCCTTAACTGTTAATCTTCTTTCCGTAGGTCAACTGTGTGATCTAGGATTAACTATAATTTTTTCTTCCAATGGTTGTCATGTACAGGACCCGAGGACGGTTCATATTATGGGGGGTGGAAACAAAATCGGGAGGCTATTTGAACTCACATCTCTTCAGATTCCTCACAATGCTCTCTCTGCCACAACTAGTTTTCTCCCTTATTTCAGTGGCATTTACGTTTAAATCATGCCTCCCTCAGTAAACTTCATTCCTTAATTTCTAGTGGTGTTTTAGGAAATGTTAAAGTTGTAGAATTTCAATGTACTCATTGTCAGCTTGCTAAACAACATGCTTTATCATTCAATAATAACAATTCTAGTTGTGATGTTCCATTTGGACTTGTTCATTTTGATATTTGGGGGCCTTCTCTTACCCCTACTGTTGGTGGTAGTCGATATATATATTTTTTTATTGATGATTACTCACGCTTTACTTAGCTCTTTTGTATGAATAATAAATCCGAACTTCCTCAAATCTATATTCAGTTTGCAAAGATGGTCCACACACAATTTTCTTGTCCAATTAAGACCTTTCAGATTGATAATGCCATGGAATACAAAGAGTCAAGTCTTTTACAGTTCCTTCTTGACCAAGGAACTTTAGTTCAATAATCCTATCCTCATACCTCTCAACAAAATGGTAGAGCCGAACGCAAACATCGTCACATCTTAGACTCTGTTAGAACTCTCCTTCTATCATTTGGTTGTCCTGAAAATTTTTGGGGAGAAGCAACCTTAAGCACTTTATATACTATTAATTGTCTTCCTACTCCTGTTCTCGAAAATGTCTCTCCTTTTGAGCGATTCTATGGTATGTCTCCTGACTACAATTTTCTAAAAGTCTTTGGATGTGCTTGCTTTGTTTTACTCCAGTCTCATGAATACACTAAACTAGAACCTCGTGCTCGTCTATGTTGTTTTCTAGGATATGGAATCAAACATAAATGATATCGATGTTGGCATCCCATTTCCAATAGATTGCGTATCTTTCGTCATGTTGTCTTTTGGGAAAATACTATATTTTCTAGTATCTCTAAATTTCATGACTCCAGCATTTATCGTATATTCACTAACCCCTCTGTTGAGTTCTTTCCATATAGTGATACAGAGTTGTCTAAAGATTCAATGACCACACTTGATTCTCCTACCCCGAAAAATAGTCTCGTTTGCGAAGAATATGCCTGCTACAGCTGAACCTGCATCTATCCCTGCTTCTACTGTTCCTCCACCAATTGAGGAACGTCGTCAGTCTACTCGGGTAACTCAAAAACCTGTCTGTTTTAATGATTACCATTATTATTCTAGCTTTCTTTCTTTGCATGAGCCTCGTAATTATCTTGAGGCTAATTCTAACTCTCTCTGGCAGCAAGCAATGGCAGAAGAAATCTAAGCTCTTGAGAAAACTAATACAAAGGACTTAGTTGATCTTCCTGCAGGAAAAACTCTGATTGGCTGCAAGTGGATTTACAAAATTAAAACTCATTTTGATGGATCCGTTGAACGATATAAAGTTCGTCTAATTGCCAAAGGATACACACAGGAATATGGCATTGACTATGAAGAAACCTTTGCTCCAGTTGCACGATTAACATCGGTCTGTTGTCTTTTAGCCATTTTTGCTGTTAAGCAATGGCCACTTAGTCAAATGGATGTCAAAAATGCTTTTCTTAATAGAGATTTGTCGGAAGAAGTCTATATGCACCCTCCACCAGGATATTCCTCTTCACAGAAAGTATGTCGCCTCAGCCGTACACTATATGGTCTCAAACAAGCTCCACATGCCTGGTTCGCCAAATTTAGTACTACACTGGCAAAATTTGGTTTTCAGTCAAGTCCTCATGACTCTGCATTATTCATCCGACGGACAGCCCAATGCATAACCCTCTTGTTGCTCTATGTTGATGACATGATTATTACAGGTGATGATGTTAAAGGAATCTCTGATCTCAAATTACTTCTCCATTGTCAATTTGAAATGAAAGATCTTAGTTCTCTCAGTTATTTTCTTGGACTTGAAATCTCTTGTGATTCCTTTGGCTATAATCTCACTCAGACAAAATATGCTTCAGATTTACTTTCTCGAGCAGGAATTACTGACAATAAAATTTTTTCTACTCTAGTCGAATATAATGTTTGTCTCAATACAACTGATGGTTCTCTTATAGAAGATCCTACATTATATAGACAACTGATTAGAAGTTTGATCTATCTCATAGTCATTCGTCCAGATATTGCTTATGTTGTTCATGTTGTCAGTCAGTTCATGTTGTCAGTCAGTTCATGTCTGCATCTAGATCCATTCATTTTGCTGTTGTCCTTCGAATACTCCATTACGTCAAAGGAACATTATCTCACGGATTGCATTTTTCTTCCACATCCTCTTTACTCTTATCAGGTTATTATGATGCCGATTGAGCAGGTGATCCAACAGACAGACGCTCGGTGACAAGTTATTGTTTCTATCTTGGAACGTCACTTATTTCTTGGCGCAACAAGAAACAATCAGTTGTCGCTCGCTCTAGTACAGAAGCAAAATATTGTGCCTTAGCTGGTGCCAGTTCTGAACTTCTATGGCTCCATTGGCTTCTTAATGACATGAGAGTTAAACAATCTACAGCTATAATACTTCATTGTAACAATCTCAGTAGCATTCAAATTGCTCGTAATGATATTTTTCATGAATGCACAAAGCACATAGAAATTGATTGTCACTTTGTTCGACATCATCTTCTTTACAATACTCTTCAATTGACCTCTGTTACATCTACAAATCAAGTTGCTGATATATTTAAAAAATCACATCTTCTCGTGCGGTTTCAAGATTTGAAAAGCAAACTCAATATGTCTTTTTCGCCACCTTGAGTTTGGGGGGGGGGGGGGTGAGGGTGTTAGATAGTAGTCGTTAGTTGATGGTTGTATTTAATAGTTATTAGTTGGTAGTTGTATTTAATAGATGTTATATAGTAGTTGTTAGTTGGAGGTTGTATTTAATGGATATAGCTTAATTCTTTTGTATATAAATAGCCCTAAGGTAACTCTTGCAAGTGTTGTGCTAAATTTGCAAGTGTACAAATCGTGGACAAGTAATAGTGTGTGAGTAGAGTGTCGATTCCACAGGGTGTGAGGCCTCGCCCGAGCACCGGTCTGATCCGCTAGAGGGGATCGAAATGCTCATTCGGGTCTGGTCTCACGATGGAACCCTCGGGTTCGGATTGGTTGATTTTTGAAAATTATTTTTGGGAGTCGCCACCTTAATTTATTTTTTAATTGGGAAAAGTTAAGGGAAAACCCATTTAATGACTCTAATTATTGTCCAATAGAAAAAGTGCACTAGCCTCGATTATCAAAGATGATTCGGGGACTAGGTTTTCGGTTTATTTTTAATTTGTTTGGAAAATTTAATACATCATGACTTAAAATGGAATTTCATGAACAATAATAATGTATGAACAATTATGAATTAAAATGAAATAAAGCAATAAAGAAAATAAGCATTAAAGTAATTAAATAAAGAAAGCGAATATTAAAGTTACAGCATAAATCAAAATAGGGGATACTTTCTCTAGCCCTTATGGGATTCTAGGAAAGCAACACATTCCCCAAAATTAATCCAAATAATAAAGGTAAATAAACAAAGAAATGAAAAGAAGCACAAATTACACAAGGGAAATGAAAAAGGGAGAAATTTTGTTTTAATTGGATTTGATGCTTTTTAGACAAGCATGCCTGCGTATCCCTTCGAATGAGAATCAAAATCCACGTAGTTCACCTTCTTGCGAAGAGAAGTTTGTTTAATCTAAACCTTTTATCATGTTTCAGTCCATTGATTAAAGATTGGTTGATTGATTTTAATCAAACAGATTTGATTACCAAGTTATTAATTAAGTCAGGTTTAACAAACAAAAGAGGATCAGAACAAGTTAATTAATTCAATTTCTAATTAACATGCCTCTTAAAGCGATTAAAAGAAAAGGATTAAGGAAAGGGGATCAT
>CATKHJ010078395.1:0-16960 GCA_949750685.1 Vernicia montana | reverse complement strand
TTCATTATATATATATATAAACTTTCAAATTCTAGTTTAAAATCTTCAAAAAATGTTTTTCTTTAAGTATATAGGTATTAATTGTTGCAAAACATATAATGCGACAGGAAAAAAATTGATTATCAGCTCTACCAAATATTTTACTATATAATTAGCATATCCTTAATTTATTAATATGTATATATCACAATTTATTATAAATATATGTTCAATTTTTTTTTTTTTTTTGGTCTCAAAATAGTATAATTAAAAGTCTAATTATTATACCATATGATATGATACTACATAAGTAACACATATATATTACTGCATAAGATATTTTTAAAAATAAAATATTAACTATATATAAGAAGTAGTATATTTTTAATTAAAAAGCCTTTGATAAATGAAATAATATTTCTAAATAAAAAATGTCATATCAATTGGAGAAAATGAAATTGATATAAAAAAGTTGGGACAAATAGTATTTTCTTTATAATTATTAATAGTTTTTATAAGTTTTTTTTTTTTCTTTTTGAAAATATATCTATAATCAAAATTAAGGCTGATTCCATATCTCTAATGGTTGGAATTACACATCATATGACACAATAGAATATCAAATAAAATGCATTACATATTCTCAATCATGTAAGCTTCCACTTAATTATAGTAATAGTTTAATACAATAATAAATGAAGATAAAAACATAAATATTCTTGATAGCAGACAAACTAGTTTCTATTATCAAAGTAATTAATATATATCTTAATTAGAAAGTTGAAACTTTGGAAAAAAAAAATAGAAAGTTGAAAAATTAAATTTGCAATTACCCTTCCGTTCCAAAATATAATATTTATCATTTAAAAAAAATTAAGTATATGTCGTTTTAAAATTTTAAGAATGTATTTATTATTATTTTCTAACTTTATTTTCCCTTTATTTTTTCATTAAATATTTACATTAATTACTTTTATTTATCTACATCAAACTAAAAAATGATATTTTAATCCTTTTACCTTAGAATTATAATAATTTAATAATTTTCTTAATATGTGTGTCAAAATTTTTAACGATAAATATTTTAAAACGAATGGAGTAATTTATATAATGTTAAAGATTTAAACACAAACAATTTTGCTAACAATATAGTGATTAAATTTTTATCTCGTAATGTAGGATATTAAAATTTAAATTCAACATAATTTTTATTCTTTAAAATTTATTTTCAATTTTTATCTCTAAAAATTTGTTTAATATAATTCTATAAATTTATATGAAGTTTATTTACAAATTCTCAGACTTTCCATGTTTAATATAAGCCTCTATTTTGATTTTCCTAAAATATGTATAATATCAGAATTAAATAAATATTTACATAAAATAATAATTTTGGTTGGATATAAAGTGTTGGAAACATGAAATTAGAAGGATAGTTATTGCTTGTGTAATTGTGTTTGATAATTAATGGAATGTTTAAGGAATTTAGTTAGAGCATCCTCAACAATTATTCATATTTTACTCTCTATTATATTACAAATAATTCAACTTCTTATTTTAACTTATTTCTAAAAATATGCATACTCCAACAATACTCTCTATTTCACTCTCTACTTAATTTTTTATTAATAAATCCACAATTTAATTTCTTTATACATAAATTTATAATTTCATTTTTTTTACTATTTATAAATTTTTTGCGGCTAAAAAAATAATATTTTTAAAAATATTAAAACAAATTATTATTATTATTATTATTATTATTATTATTGCAATATCATTTCTTTTACTTTATATAAAATTTTTACTACTAAAAAAAATATTATATAATATAAAATATTATGACAAACTATTATAGGAATTATACTATAATTTTATTTCTTTTACTTTACACAAAATTTTTATTACTAAAAAAAATAATCTATTTTAAAATATTATAAAATAATATTTTAATAATAATATAGTAATTTAATAATAATAAATTTTTGATTAATAATAATAATTTAAAAATGAAAGAAATGAAAAAAGAAGAAGAAAAAATATTAAAATATTAAATAGGGAGTCAATCTCTCTCCTTAAATTTGAGGAGAGAGAAATTGACTTTAAAAAAAATATAAAAAATTAGGATAAATAAAGAGTTTGTTGGAAGATAAATAGTATGATATAACTCTTTATTTTTAACTAATGAGACATTTAGAGAGCCTATTGGGGATGCTCTAAGACAATAAATTGAAACATAGCAACATATTTTTAATATTATATATACTATTTTATTTATGAATCATTTAAGAAAAAAAAAAAGGGACAATAATTCATATTTGTGTATGATATTTTTGTTTAAACATATAAAATGTTTCTCTTGAAAATTTGTATGTCATATATACAGCTCCATATGTAAAGAAATTGTTTATAGTTATTGTTAGATCTGTTTGTGGATTGAGCCACGAATTATAAGTAATAAAAAAAATTATGGGTTGAGCTATTAAAAAATTAAATATTTTTAAATTTAAACTCGGTACATCACCAATATACTTATCACATAAATAAAAAAATATTAATGCTATTGAAAAACGGCACATGCCATGTGTCGCTTCCTTCCATTTATAGCACATCTGGCCTTTTTACCTTCAATATCACGCTGGTATTCAAAGTATGTCGTTGTCCTCTTATAGAACTGACGGGACGTTTAATGCAAGCCTTTCGGTCGTTCGACGACAGCACAGAGGCTTGTCGTTTAAATACGAAAGTGTAAAAAAAGAAAATCCCCTAAAACCCTAAACAGAAAAAAGGCAAAAGCTTTACAGTGATTTGAGATTTCAAAGACAACCAAATCTCATAATTTTTTTAAATTGTGAGGCTCATTATCAGGTACTCTCCTTTTCCCTGTTTCTGTCACTCTCTCTCTCTCTCTCCCTAAATTTTTTCCTTTTACTGTTTGATGTAATTTTATCTCACTGTTTCAGCCATGATTGTACATGTTTTAGACCAAATAACTGTTACCCTTTATCAAGTATGTAAGTTTTATGAATTATGAGAACTACGGTACAGGAAGTATTGACAAAATACATGGTTACTTTTGTACCTAAAAATATATCAAGGGCAAAAAAAAAGGATACCCTCTTCCAAAGAAGTTAAGCTCCAAGTTGTTTTTTTTTTTACAATTGTAGTTAATTTTGCTTATTTTGATGCCTGGTGAAGCCATTATAGTCTGTTGACTCCATATTAGACAAAACTATGGTATGAGCTTCAATACCTGTTATAACCTTCTAAGTTGGCAAGAAATAATTCATTAATGGAAGCAACTTTTTCAAAGGAAAATTGCCCATTCTGAGGGACCTTCTTGTTGGAAAATGGAAACAAAACTTGGGCCAAAGAGTCATGGTTGACCATATCTTGCCACTTCAGTGATGGGTATTCATTACTTTTAGTTCTTTTTATGTAACTTTAGCTTTCTTTTTTTTCTTTTCTAGCAATTGAAAAGCAACAAAGGAGGAAATCAAACAGAGGAGGCTTCTCTTACATTGGAAATTTAATTCATGAATATTTACACAAATTATAATATATAAGTATCTGAAGTTCATTATTATAATATAAGTATCTGAAGTTCATTTGTTAAATAGAAAGAGATAACTTATCAATGGCTATTTACTCTGAAGCTGCTTTGCAGAAATTGGAATGCATTTTGCTGCGCAAGCAATTGGCCAAGACAGAGCTGCAATGCCAATGCAAGCACCCCATTGCCCCCAATTTAGCCTCTCAGTACTGGCAAACCTCTTCAGAAGCTCAACCATTAGCACTTGAAGAACTATGGTCATTCCAATTATTGCTAAGAACAATTTGTTCCTATGTATTCCTTTGAATATGTTGTTCTTTTCCATATTCCTTGAATTGAATTCATTAAAGACTTGACACAGAACAAAGGTATTGAAGATGATAGTATTCTTAACCTTCTCATTCACACCAAAGATGGATTTTGCTTTAAATTCTAGAGTAAGTAAGATGGCTACCTGATACAAGGCTTGAGCCATGAGATTCCTCCACATGATTTTGGTGATAAGTGGTTCCGATCTTCCCACTGGTCGCTTTTCCATGAGATCATTGGTGGGCTGCTCAGTTGCCAATGCTAGTGCTCCCAATGTGTCCATAATGAGGTTTACCCACAATAGCTGAACTGCAGTTAAAGGAACTTTACCAGAAGAAACAGCTGCAACAAAGTTTATAACAAGGGCAGCAACATTTACAGTGAGCTGAAATTGAAGGAATTTTTGAATGTTGTTGTAGACACATCTCCCCCATCGCACTACTGTCACCACAGAGGTGAAGTTATCATCCAAGATGATAATGTCTGCGCTCTCCTTCGCTACCTCTGTCCCTTGAATTCCCATAGCAAGCCCAATATCTGCTTCTTTAAGAGCAGGAGCATCATTTGTGCCATCACCTGTGACTCCAACCACATTGCCTTTCTGTTTCAAACACTGTACCATTAGAAGTTTGTCAAATGGGGATGATCTTGCCATCACTCGAATATCATCAATCCTTGCCATTCTCTCTTCTGGTGAGAAATTTCTGAATTGTACACCTTCTACTACAGCTTTATCCATATCCTCTTCAAGATTAAGAATCCCACATTCAAGAGCTATACTTCTTGCTGTATGCATATTGTCACCTGTGATCATTTTAACGTTCAGCCCTGCATTCTTACATGATTCTACTGCTGTTCTAACCCCTGGTCGACATGGATCTTTCAGTCCCACAATCCCCAATAAGGTGAGTTCAGTTTCTTCAAGCTTCTTAGAGGGTTCCTCGTTATCATCTTCTCTAACTTCTTTGTGAGCGAAGGCAATACATCGCAGGCTTTTTGCTGCCATACTCTGAATTATTTCCCCAAACTGCTTTCTATCGTCCTCATTCATGGCTTTTATTGCGCCATTCCTAACATAATAATTTGAACATATAGCTAATATCATCTCAGCTGCTCCTTTCCAGTGTGTATGAATTGCTTTGTCATCAATTTTTCTAATCAATACCCCACTTCTTTTTTTCTCTGAATTAAATGCCTCTACATTTATTATTTCATAATTTTGCTTAGTTTCATTGACATTCGTACCCAAATCAAACACAGCCCAAGAAAGTATTGCCTTTTCAGTTGGACTACCAGAAATTTCAGGAATTGATGAAGCATTTGTTTTATCAACAGTACCTGTTGTGTTCAAGGCAACTCCTCCTTCTAGGAGCTTGAACACCTCCGGTTCTATTGACATAGTTTCATCATCCTTATTTAGCTCATTTCCGAGCCAAAATTCTGTAACAGTCATCTTGTTTAAAGTAAGAGTGCCTGTTTTGTCTGTGCAGATTGTTGTGGCTGAACCCATTGTTTCGCAAGCAGAGAGCTTACGAACCATGGCATTATCCTTGATCATTTGCATCATTGAGTAAGCTAGAGTGAGAGTTACAGCTAGAGGCAAGCCTTCTGGAATTGCAACCACTAAAATAGTCACTGCAGCTGCAATAATCCCCACAACTGAATTGAGCAAATCATTAACCTTTGTCTTGCTTCCATTATACTCTCTGTTCCCAAATTCATCTTTGGTATGTCCAGTGAAGTAACGAAGCATCAAAACACCAAGAACAAGTAAAGCTACTGACAATCCAACTTTACCAATGTATGAAGCCAATTTATCAAGCCGTGCTTGTAATGGGGTCTGCTCCTCTAAATTGTTGATTATGGAACTCATCATTTCACCCCAAGCTGTATTCATCCCAACAGAGGTAACAAGCATTGAACCAAACCCATCAATCACTTTTGTTCCTGAAAGCATAAATGGGTTTATATTGGCATTGATCTCAACATGGTCACTTTCCCCCGTCATACTAGACTCATCAACTTTTAAAGAATAACCTTCTAAGAACAACCCATCAGCTGGTATTTGATCCCCAATCTTCAAAGAAACAACATCGCCGACAACAATATCAAATATAGATATTTGATGGTGTCTTCCGTTTCTCACCACTTGCACCTTTATATCCTTGCTCACTTCTGAAAGCTTATCAAATTGCTTGGATTGCTTGAAATTGCTTATAGAAGAAACAGCAATTACAAGTATGACAGCAACAATTATGCTCCCTCCATCATACCAGCCATCTTTTGGGCCATCTTGTTTGATACCAAATGCAAGAGATAAAATGGCACAGACCAAAAGAATTATAATTGTTGTATCTTTTAATGCTTCTAAAACAAAGCTAAAGAAGCCTTTTGCAGGTGGTTTCTGAAACTTATTAGCACCAAAAACCTCTCTTCTATGTGTAAGATCGGCTTCATCATTGCTTATTCCTTCCTTTGCATCACTTAGAAGAATTGTAGCAACTTGTTTGGCTCCTCCCAGTTGGTGCAAAGATTCAAGATTTCTATTTTTTACCATTTCAGTGAGTGCTTTCTGATCAATATCAACCAAAGATTTAAGCGTTTGATGTGGGGTATCATCATTGACATTGATGGAAACATAAGAAAGGGAACGCAAGAGCCTGGTTTGGTTATCAATAACTTTCTTGGACAGAGAAACAAGAACTCTTGTGAAGTATATGGCTGTGAAAGCCATCCTCCATCTTCTCTGGTTTCTTTTTGCTGGTGATGGAGTTTCTTGATCAAGAAAGGCATTTTGGCCGGGTTTTCGGGACCTTGGAGGCATGGTAATGAAGGAAAAGAAGGTCGAAAGTAACGGAGATTGAAAGAAAATTAGAAAGGATTGTGTATAGGAGGAAGAGTTTTCAGAGGATGAGATTAAACTAACTGTAGAATAGTGAGGAAATAGCACAGTAGTTTCCTATTGTTAGTTACTTCCTTATCTGATTTGAGATGAGATTTGCATGTAATTGATGTATATATACACAAGATGACTGAGGAGAATGAGGTTATATATATATATATATAAAGTACAACATGCGTTGACTGATTTCAAAAATTAATATAGTTGCATCTATATTGCACGGAAACTTTCAGAAAATTACTTTTTTGCGTTTTGAAAATGTTTCCTAATTAGAAATTCACGAAAATTTATCTGAAACATTTTGGATACGTTTTTGTAATTTGAAAAAGTTAAAAACTCGTTTTCATAAACGAAAATGCGTTTTCAAATTGAAAAAAAAATATCAGCTCGTCCAGATCAACTCCTAAACAAAAATATCCACTTCCAACTTCATTTTTCTTTATATATAATAATAATAATAATAATAATAATAATAATAATAATAAAATTTTATTATTATTATTATTATTAGTATATATTGATATATATATTTAAAATTATTAAATATATATTTATAAATTATTATATTTTTTGTATTTTTTGTATATATATAAATTAATATTTATAAATATATCCCTATATTTTTTATATTTACGCGTTTCCCTCACATTTTGTATCTTATATTTTTAAAAATTATGTTTCTATGTTTTCCGTTTCCGTGTAATCTAAGTTGGCATGCAAATAAATTAATTTAATTTGAACTTTTAATTGAAATTGAATGGTACTAAAATTATTTTCAAGGTAATAAAATTTAAAATTTAAAATTCAATCGAATTTAAATTTATAAAAAAATAATCTAATTGACAAGTGAATTTATTCTTATTTTAATTATGGTTTTATTTCTTTAAAAAAAGAAAGAAAAAATAAACCCTATTAGGACTTTTGAAAAAAAACCTCGCACACTCTAAGAATTTCTTTTTATTTTGTCGATCAAGATTCTAATTATAAAGTTCATTTCTTGCAAATCCCCAGTTTTTAATATAAATGATTTGTTTCTAACTACTTATCACGCATTGAATATTGATTTATTTTCTCTTTATTAAATAAGTTTATCTAATTATGAGAGTTCTTCAAACAACAATCAACCAATTCCCATGGTACTAAATCAAAGTCTGTGTAAGATCTAGGAGGTTTGAGAGAGTGAGAAACAAAAGCAATAGGGTTTTACTGTATATTGAAACCAAATTATGTTCATCACCAAAATTACAAAACAAAACTTATGTTAAACGAAGTTACGTACTTTTAGAGTAATAAAAATCAGAAACATATTTTGTTGGTAATAAATTATAATTAAAGAAATTAAATAAAAATTAAAAAATTACATAAAGCAAATGAAATTTTTTAAGCCAAATACAAAAATTGAATTAATATAAAATGTTCATCGCATCTTAAAAAGAAAAATGTAACTATAAAATGTAAATAAATCAATATAGATAATGTAAATAAAACTTTTGCGAGTTAAACACCACTATAAGAAATACTATAATTAACAGCATTTATTTTTGCCGCTAAAAATATATATATTATTGCTATATACTTATGGTAACAAAAATAAGTCACCGCATCTTACTGTTAAAAAAGTTAGAGTCGTAAATTTTTTTCAACAAAAATTATTTTATTGGAATAAATTATTAATAGTGACAATATTTTTTATACAAAATTTATATAATTTACAATTAACTAACATATAAAAAAAATATGATATCTATAAATTTCAAGTCTCATTAATATATAATTAATTTCCTCAAATATTCAAAAAGGAAAAAAAAACACACACAAAAAAAAAATATTTATTTATATATTAACATTTCACATCAACTTTTCATATTGTTACTGTACGTCAACTTTTAGCAGCAAATTTTCATGTTACTATCATATATTAGTTTTTAACAGTAAAATTGACTTGTAACTAATACTATTATTTGTTGTAGTGCACACCTTTTATATTTTATTTAGTCATTATGTTTATTATTATTCTATATTAAAATACAACACAATTTCTTATATAATGATTTGAAAAATCTCTATTCTGGAAAGAAAATCTAATTTTAATACACCATTTTTCTAATTTTGATTATTTTCCTTATTTTCTATCCCTTTTATTTATTATTATTTTTTTTAACTTGACTAAAAAATCTCAATCTCACTCTTTGGTTGACCAAAAGCGAAAAATTTGAGGTAATTTTCATTTTCGGTTGTTCTCCATTTATGACACCACGTTAATTACCATGTTTTTCCAAGGAACTTCTTTGAACAAGTTGTGTTATTCATTCATGAATATATATTCTTGCAATCATGTGCATCACCTTCATTATGCCATTGCGTTTGCGATGAACCCAGTTTTTCTTCCATTTTAATTATAATAATGTTTTAGTTAATAGAATTATCCTTTTGAAATTCTATATTTGGTAAGATATAATTTTCCTTTAACATTTTGATTTTTTTTTATCTAGATAGTCAATGCATCTTTATTTCAGTTTATATGTTAATTGAAACTAAATTTTTTTTTCAAGTGATAAATTTAAAGGCGACACTCACACCCCTTATGATCAACATTGTGTATTTAGAAATTATTTCAGTATTTCAATAAAAATTAAACAATAAAGAAAAAAAAATCTTATTAATTAAGTTAATTCTTGAAATTTACATTTCTTAGTCATTACATTTTAATTTTTGAAATTTTGAATGTTGATTGAATTTTAATGCATGACTTATTATATTATTACATAACACTCTAGCTAACATCATAAAAAAAGACATTTTTTCACTAACGAAAATATAAGGATTGTAAAATTTTATTCCAATAAGATTCCAAACATCAGATGTAAGAATAAATATAAAATATTCGCAAATTTAATATAATTTCAACTTGAAATTAAACTTAATTTCGAGTCTCTCCTTTCAAACAAATATAAATATGTAATTATTAATTTGTTAAGTCTACCTATAAATTTAATTAATTTGTCGAATTCCTTTTTAATTAATTTCTATTCATATACTCCATCCCTTTCATAATATTATATGTTTTAAAAGGTTACACGTAGGGTAAGTAAAACTGAACCAAAACTGAAAAATTGAATCGAATCAATTAGTTCGGTTTGATTTTTTTAAAATTTTGATTCAGTTTGAAAATTTAAAAACCGAATTAAATTTTGATTCGGTTTGATTTTTATAAAAAAAAATTCAGTTATTTTATATACATATATTAAAATATATTTATATTATATATATTTGTTAAACATAATATTAAAATTTACTTGAATTTTATATTAAATTTATATTAAAAAAAAAAGGAGAACTAGCAAAAAAAAAAAAACTAAAACCAGTCCAAACCGATCAATCGAACCGTTCCAAACTTTTTCAGTTCGGTACGATTTGATTTTTACTCTAAGTTTGGTTCTGTTTGATTTGGTGAAAATATAATTTCAATTATTTTGGTTCGGTCTGATTTTAAATCTAACCGACCGTTTACACACCCCTAGTTACATACATATTAAAAAAAACTATTAAATAGTTTCAATTTTAATTAAAATAGACAAATACACCCTTATTTTATCATTAAAACTCTTCTCTCACCAAAATTCTAGATCTCGTTTGGCATAATGGATCTGTGGAATTAAAAACTCACATGGATCCGTTATGCCAAACGAGGTAGTTTTTAAATTCTTCATTTTTTAAGATTTTTTAGTATGATAGATTTTAATAAATCCATGGAATGTAGTTTAATTTTTCAAGCCAAACAAAAGATTGGGTTATAATTTATGAATTTTGCAAAATATATCAAAACAAACGAGGCCTTAGTACTAAGTATTTTCTTACCAAAACACTATTATAAATAGTGGAGTTAGTGATGAAGACAAAATTAAAATAAATGTAATAAATGCTATTTAAAACTCTTAAAATCATAATTAATTTGAAACAAGAAAAATTCTCTAAAACGTCTATTAATTTAAAACAGAAGAAGTATTAGTTAGCAGCTATCAATGAATTGATTGTAAAAAATATGTTTTTTTCCTTGTAAAATATTCCCTCCGTTTCATAATAACTGTCGTTTAAGAAAAAAAAAATTATTTCAAATTATTTGTCGTTTTAAGAGTTCAATGTTGTATTTATTAGCTTTTTTTTTAATTTTACCCTCATCCCAATTCCAATATTTCATAAGTTTTTTTTTTATTTGGTGAGAGAAAATAATGATATATTTATCCATATTAATTAAAATTAAAGTTATTTAATAGCTTTCTTAATATGTGTGCATCATTCTAAAACGACAGTTATTGTGAAACGGAGAGAATATTTTTTAAATCATTAAATATGTACTCCCTCTGTTTCATATTATTTATGCTTTGAATAAAAGTACAAAAATTAAAAAAATGATTGAACAATTATAGTTATAATAAAAAATGCTCTTTATGACTAATTTACCCTTTTATTAAAGTACTCAAAGTATAACTCTATTAATTTTACTCCATTAATGTTTTCTCTATTAATAAAGAATGCACTTTATGAAGAAAAAAAATGTTTATTGACCATTATAAATATGTGCACAAAGCTTGAAAAAGTAAATTATAATTAATTGAAATTATAATTAAATACATAATAATTGAATAGAGATTAAGAGTAAAATTAGTACAAAATATTTAATATTTTCTTGATATTTTAAAGTGATAAATAATTTAAAATAAAAAAAATTATCCAAAGCGATAGATAATATAAAACGAATGAAGTATATGCTAAATTATACTCCTTCCAGTTCTTAATAACTGTCTTTTTAGAAAAGTGATTTGTTTCAATATAATTGTCGTTTTAGGAGTTCAATGCAACATTTATTAATTTTTTTTTAATTTTAACCTCATTCCAATTCTAATATTTCATATGTTTTTTCTTATTTGGTGAGAGAAAATAAATGTATATTTGTTCATATTAATTAAAATTAAAGGTATTTAATAGATTTCTTAATTTGTATATATTCTCATAAAATGATAATTATTGTGAGACGGAAAGAGTAATTAATAAAAACATAGAAAATAAAAAAAAGGAAATTAAAAGTAGATGGAAAATATACAAGACAACTGCCCATTTTGGAATTTTAATATTTTTCCACATTGACTACCTCAAAACCCACACCCTCTTGACCAAGACTCCACAATTTTAATATTCTTAGTACGCGTATTCTCCAAAAATAAATAATGACTATCCTTTGATGCGTCATCTGAGTGACGCCAATTTTGTTGAAAAAAATT
Source organism: Vernicia montana (assembly GCA_949750685.1). Lineage (NCBI taxonomy): Eukaryota > Viridiplantae > Streptophyta > Magnoliopsida > Malpighiales > Euphorbiaceae > Vernicia > Vernicia montana. Next base: position 4,938 of record CATKHJ010078395.1, on the reverse strand, counting down.
ATATATTTTTATAATTTTAATTTTAAAATGAATATATTATATTAGGAGAATTAAAATTTTTTATGAATTTAAAAAATCAAGATGTATTCAATAATAATTTTTAAACATTTTAAAAAAGTCTATAAAAATGATATGGTATTCAATTGTAACTTTTGTAAAGTTTATAAAAGTAAATATGTATTCAAAAAGTCATTAACTTTTATAAATAATAGATTTTTATATATTTTTATATATGATATGAATAAAAAAATCTTCACAATTTTTTTCACTTTCTCTCAAAATTTCAGCCGATTTTTTTTTAATATACAAAAAATAAAATAAAATATTTCACAACTTTCAAAAAAGAAAAAAAAAAAACTAACACAGTATATAAACTCATAGTTAATATGAATATGTTAATAGGTAAGTGCCTAAACACAATTAATTATTAATTAAATTAACATTTATGAATAGTTTAAAATATAAACATAATTAAAAAATTTTAAAATGTTGTCTTTTTTTTTCTTCTTTTAATAGAATATATAATTTATATACATAAAAAATTATATATAATTATCATATTAAAATTTTAAATTAATTATTTAATTGACTAATCATATGTAGTATGTTTGTTTTTTGAATCATTATTAATGTGACTTTATTTTTTTTTATAGTTGCAATAAAATATTTTTTTTATTGCAATTCTCACATCTTAATTTTTGTTACTTGAACTTCTTAATGTCAATAATATTTTATGTGACATTAAAAAGTTAAAATAACCTAAAAATAAAAATTATTATAATGTGACATATAAACACATATTTAAATAATGCAATCAAACAACAGATTTTTTAGCATTTATGGCTTTGAGTCATGCTCGAAGGGTAAATATTTGGAATGATCTACCTAGTGAAATTTTGTCTATTTTGCAAAGTGACAAAATGGATGTGAGCTGGCTAATAAAAGTCCCTCTGCATATGAAAATTAATGATAGTTGAGTGTTTTTATATTTTACTGGGTATTCCCATTCATTTGTAGCTAAAAAAAATAACTTATTAATTAATTATTTAACAATCTTACTTAATAAACTCCAATAATATCTAATAAAATAGATATTAGAAATCAATGAAAGTCTATTAATTTCTATAAATGTCTATCAATGTCTATAAAAAAATTTTAAAATAAATTTTTTGAAAGTCATTCATAACTTTAATAAACTCCGCAAATGTCATTAAAAATTCATGAACTCTGCAAAAATTATTCACTTAAAAAAAAAGTCTATAAATATCTTTAAAATTTTTAATTAAATACACCCTCCTAAATTTCTATTAGAAAATGTTTTTTTTTTAATCAATTAGTGATTGACAAGGAAAATAATTAAGTATTTTAAGGGTTTACTCAATTCTTATTTTTGTGAATCTTCTCTTCTCTCATTGTTGATATATAATCTATTTTTAATTTTATTAAAAGACCGACTTAATAAAATGAATGAAAATTGACTCATATTATGAATTTATCACTTTAAAAAAAATTTAATCTCCGTGAAAAATACTTTTTTTTTTACCAGGGTGAAAAATACTTTTTGATATATTGAATTTACCACTCTCACCTTATTATTTTATTGTTGATATTTTATATTTTTCCTAATACTTTTCATATGGATGTCTAACTTTTTGCTGGTATATATATATGTTTTTTAATTTAAAAAAAAATAAAAAATTGTTAGCTTGATATGTATCACCGCCACTCAGTTTTATATTCTTACTATGCTAGAACTAGAAAATGAAGTTAGCTCTAATGAACCTTCAACTCCTTTTTAAAAAAATAACAATAATAATAATATTTAAACTATTAATATTTTATATTTTACTATAAAATATGCACTCAATTAGTAGATTATTAATCCTATAAAATCATCATTTTCAAATTCTTCATTTCTTCTTCTTTCGTTTTCTTTTTATTTTATTTTATTTTTTATTAATTGGCCTCCAACTAAAAATTTTTAATTTTAAAAAGACTCTAATATCATTAATCAAAATTTATCAATTATGTTGTAAAATAAAAAAAAGAATTAAAGAGAGAATAAAGAGAGTAAATGAAGAATAAAAGAAAATAATCTGTGTATTATTTTATTAAAAGTAACACTTATTTATAAGTGTCAATGTTTACAGAAATAGTGATAGAGATAGAGTGCTTTATAAAGATAAAGATAGGATAAAATACCATCTTTATAATGATTTCTATCTAGAGAGATAAAAATAAAGATAACTTATATTCTTATCATGATATCTATTAATATATTTTATGATAAATTTTAAAATTTTAATTTCACGTATTAATTTTCAGTCTTCGTATAACAAATTTTAAAATTTTAATTTCACGTATCAATTTTCAGTCTTTCTATAAGAGAATATATATATTTTTCGACATTCGTATTTCACGTGGATGAAAGCACAACCCAAGGAAAATCAAAGAATCAACAACCAAGATTAATTTTATATAGGATCAAGAACAAGAATATATAAAGAAAATTCCAAACTGCTGATGATCAAAAATGCATTTCGATGGAACAACTTCCAAAGCAAGTAATGAATAATGAATTCCTTTACGCGATTTTGAATTCTTTATTATTATTATTTTCTTCTATGAGAAAAAATAATATATATGAAATTGTTAGGAAGTTTCTTTCCAGTATAACTGGATTATTGTTAATATAAAAGTAGGAAAACGAAGTCTAATATTTATTATATAAATATAATATGACTTTATGAAAGACAGAGATTCAGTCGTAACTTAAGTTAAATTATATTTTTTTTAAAAATATTAATTAGAATTTAATTTAGAATTTTTTTTTTTTTTAGGTAAAGTAAGATGACTTGCTTCTCCAGTAGATTCATCTAATAAAAAAATTCAAACTAATAAAGTGAAAAATAAATTCACTTGTCAACTCCAATTAATCCTTGAAATTGAAAATATTTTTATTTTTATTTTTTTTACTTTCTTTTCATTGATCGAATGTGTAACGCATTATAAGAGTAACTTAGATATGAAGTATATATATATTTTTTATATCCACAATGATATGACATATGATAATAATCTCATTTACTTTCCAAAAGAAAATGCATAATCTAATTTAGTTTATTATGCCAATAAAAGATATGCAAATGAGGGAGCAATTTAGTGATAAAATTAGAATATTGTGAGCTTGAAAAAGTAATTTTTTTTTGTTAATATATTAATAACTGGTTTAATAATCAAATATTTGCTTAATTTTATAGTGTAAGAAATTAGAATTCATTTCATGTTTTTAAGTTATTATTTATCTAGATTCATATTATACTCAGATTAATTTTATCAAAAAGAAAATGATTGATGCTTTTACAATTTACACTAATTGAGGAGAAATATATGAAAAAGTTAAAATGATTGGAAAAGTGACTAACCCAAAGTACTTGTTTAAAAAGTTGAATGAATATGATTAGTCATTCATTAGACAAAGTTGGTTAGTTAGCTACAAGCAAATATATATAGCTAACGAAGCCTTTGTTAGGAAGTTCCATTTAATTATTTTGGGTTCCCATTGCAAAATTAAAGTGTAAATTAAAAAATTATATATTAAAGCATACGATTCCTCTATCGTATGAATTGACAGAGATTTTTACACACACTTCCTAAAGTAAAACTAGCTAGAATCGAATCCTAGTTATAAAATAACTATCATGAAAACTTTTGTGATTTCAAGTCCGTTGCACAAATAATTAACACAAGCAAGCCCATGAAAGAGAGCAAATAAGTAAATAAATAATAATAACTGATAACTAACACTAATGTTAAAATTTTCTTTATATAAATTTTCTCTTGCTGGGTGAACCTAGCCGATTGAAATCAGGCATTGCTTGTGGTAAGTGTGCGTAAGTTATATAGGTTAACATGTGTTTAAAAAATTATTATAATTTTATGAAAAAGTGTATCATGTCCTTAATTCGTGTGTGTGAACTTATAAAAAAAAATCTTTATTTAAATAAATGGATCCTACTCATGAATTTATAGGTTGAAAATTACAAGTTGAAATTTTATTAAGTCCAATTAATAAAAAAAATTAATATTAGATTGTTGAGATGATAATTAACTAATAGTAGGCTCATGGAGAGTTTGTGAATGTTTGATAGCCCAATTGTGGTGGCCCAAATTTACATAAACCCTTTTGTTCGAAAGAAAAAACTACCAGCAGAACACAACACATACCCTAACGACCCGCTTGTCGCAAATTAATCTTTGATTGACGACTTGCCGTTTTGTTGATCTGTCTTTTGAGGATTTGCCCCCGAACAAGGCAGGAATTCTCCAAATTTTATCCTCATAGAAGTGGGGATGAGAGAAATTTCTTCCCCGTTAGCGGGAATGGAGCGGAGACGGAGGGTGTATTCCCCACTCTGAGGGGATCACTATCATCGTCTCAGTGGGGACCCGATATTATATTTACATAATTATTTTTAAGGGAAAATTTCAAAAATAACTAAAAAAGGAAAAAAGATTTCATTTTCACAGTACTCGTTAAAAAATTTCAAACATATTGTAAACTTTAAAAAAATCTCAAACATACGGTGCTGTTGCTATAGCAACCATCCCATCCTGATGCAATTCAAACAAGACAAAATAATAAATTATTCTTGGTTATTGGAAGACAAATCAAAAGGAGTTGATTTGCTTTTTTTTTTTTTTTTTTTCTCAAACATGACAAAACAATAATTATAACTTACAATTTTTATTTTTTTTTTAATTTATAAGTTCAAATCCTCTCAAACTTAACCAAAGATATTAATGTAATTATTATGATTAATAAAAATTATTAATATTTTTTAGTCTATTCTAAAATTATTCAAAATGTGACTTATTGATTAGTTAAAAATAAATAATTAATAACTTATTGATTAAAAATGAATTTAAACACAATCC
>CATKHJ010078389.1:0-16807 GCA_949750685.1 Vernicia montana | reverse complement strand
TCTTTTTGTCATTTTGATTATGTCACAATGAATATGTATCTCCAAGAGTTAAAGTCTAGAGTTCCATGGTTATTGTGATATTGTATATGATGGTTGAATTATGTAAATTCAATTCGGGATTGTAATATATGGCATATTACTCTATCGTATTAATGGAATTCCTTTGATGAATAGATGTGGATTGTTATAGTAATGTGTTTGGGGTTCTAATTTGGGAATCGTATATGAATGATTGGTTATAGATTAGTATTGGGTTCTACGGGTTTTCGGTGGCCTTACGCCTACCCATGCCCTAGGACCGTCGCGGCACGTAAGTCGGGTCATGACACCACTCCTTAATTTTGTTCAATTTTTTTTTGAATCTTAGGGCACAAAGGCCCTGCTACTTTTTTCATTGAATCTCTTTTAATCCACATCCTCTTCATCATTTTATGTCTAATGACCTCCAAACAGGTAACTATCCCTTTATCCCTAGCATATAATATGAAAGCATTAAAACACTCACATATATTATTCAAAAGCAAGTCAGACTTTGCATGAGTGGGGAAATGTGACCTACTCCAGTGCTTCACATATTGTCTGCTTATCCATCAATGAGATTCATGGCATTTGTCATCTAGTGTCTCCATACACTTTATGAACCTCTCAACATAACTAGCTATTGCACATGTCCACAACATGTCTTTTAGCTCCTTGCCTCTGAATTCTTTTTTGAAATTTGTGTTGATGTGCCTCATACACCATCTTTGCTCAGCAGCTGGATATAACTCATCTAAAGCTGGAATTAATCCTTGCAATTTTACACAAAGAGTGATAAATAGGCATAAACAAATGACAGTAAAGCATATATATATATATATATATATATATATATATATATTTACCTTTTGTTTATCACTCATAAATATCCAATGCCATGGAGCTTCTTGGATTTTGAAATCTTGACCAAATAGGCATAGAAACCACATCCAATTAACTTTGTTCTCCTTTCTAACAATTGCCCAAGCAAGAGGAAAGATGCAATCATTTGCATCAATAGACACTGCACTCAATAATTGTCCCCCATACATACCCTTTAAGAAACAATCATCTACCCCAATAATTTTTCTACAGCCTAAATTAAATCCCTCCTTCAATGGTCCTAGGCAAATGTAAATACCCTCAAACCTACCTAGATGCTTCTCATCTTCCATAAACTTCACAGTGCTACCTGGATTAGTCTTAAGAATTTATAGTTTATAATTTTGAAGTTTCAAAAATTGTTCCTGCTCATCCCCATCAATCATCTTAAGTGATGTATTCCTAGCCCTCCAGGTTTTAGTCACAGTGACATGTATTTCATGTTCTTCTTGGACTGTTTTAATGAAGCCATTAATGCTTCACCCAAGATCAGCTTTAAACCTTTCAAGATATTTCATTGCTAGCCATTTAGAAGCACATTGCTTAATGTTATATTCTTTACGACAAGTGTGTTCAAAGCAACCAGACTTTATTTGCATTGTTTTTGGGTTAGACACACTAAGATTGCAGAAGATATAAAATGGACAACCTTTGCTACACTTAGCCTTACATCTCAACGGATCATTAGGCCTAAACTTAATTTGCCACCTATTTTTAATGGCCCAAGCCCTACAAGCCTCTTTAAACTCTTTTAAAGACCTAAATCTCATCCTAGCAACTAAAGGGTTCCCCATGTCCCTTTCAGCTACAAACTCTGGATATCTAACCCTGGGCTTCATTTTCCCATCACTATCTGTTTCAAACTCAGTTAGGAGATCCTCAGATGGAGCAAGGTCTGAACCATCATCATCAAACTCAATATTGCCTACCAAAGGATCTACTGCAGGTGTATTCCTCTTACTATTTGTCCTTATTGCATCTCTCTCAATCCCATATCTACATTGACCTCAAACAGGTCATCATCATCCTCTAAATCATTATCACTATCTTAAAATTTTGTAGAAGGGTCCCTATAATCTACATCATCATCATCAGATTCCCCATCACTATCATCATTAACATCATTATGACCATTACCATCTTTTGTAGTTTTCTTTTCTCTATTGCTAACAACCTTTTTTAAATTTTTTTCTTTTATCCCTTACATTTTCCCTTATCAACTAATTGACCTTTAACCTGCCCAATAACTGAACCTTCCACTGTCAACTCAATACTGTCATCTACCCTCACAGTGACATCTACTACATTTGAGGTTTTAAACTTATCTAAATGCTTCACATATATATTAATAAGTTTCATTGAATCTAAACTATAGCCCATTTCTAGTATATCACTGTCACAACCTAGTTTATTAAGACCATCACAGTAACTAGTGTTGGGTATTTGCCAGTAAAACTCAAAGTCCCCTGTTAACCCACACTTCTCCCCTAATTTTTTTTTTTTTAATTTCAATAAAAGACAGTTTGTCAGGAGGAAAATTGTCAAAAAAATCTGTAGACCCATTGATGTATAATTGTTCCCCCCAAACCCCACTATGATGCAAATTGATAGTAAAATATTCAGAGATAGTGACTGCAAATAGACAAAAATAAACAAATAAAGTATAATGAGAATCACAGTAAATAACAACATACACTAATTTCACAAATGCCTAAATCTTAAATCATGTTTAAACAACCAATTAAATTATTAAACTTTAAAATAAATAATTAAACAGATTCCAAATAAAGAAACCCTCAAATTTAAACCCTAATTAAAAAAATCATTTTACACAATAACCATTTCACAATTTATTCACCAACAACCAAGCAACCCCACATAAACCCAACTCCACATTCACTGGCCAAACCATTAAACACAAGGTACAAAAAGTAAAAGCCACTTATAGTAATATGGGGCCAGGTTATCTAGCTTTCTCTTTCGCCAGTCCATCTGCAACTTTTATCTTTCTCCTTCGATGACTTTCTCTTTCTCTTTCGCTAGTCCATGATTTTTTTTTTTCCTTTTTTTAACCTTAACACAATCCTAAATCTACAATTTCTATTCAACCTATCACTAATCAATTGAGCGCCAAACTTTCCTGCTCAATGATTTACTCAGCTCATATATAAAAACTTAATCTAAATCACTCTGTTAGTTTTTAGAGAGAGAGGAAGAGAATTTTAAAGCGAGAAAGGGGTGATTTTGAAGAGAGAGAGGAAGAACAAATTACTCTCAGAGTAAATTTTTTTGTTTTATTTCTCTCTCTACGTGTCATGCATGCAGAAAGAGAGAGAAATTCTTTTTTTAAGTGAGTGGGCCAGCTTAAGTCAAAGGAGAAAGATAATGTGGTAGAGTGACGTGCCATTTTTAAATGACATGGCATCTACGTGGCATAGCTACTCAGATACTTTGATGACGTGGATATGCCACATCATCTTTTTGTAGAATTTTTCATCTGAAAATGCCTAGGGACCTATCGGTGAAAAAAAAAAAATGTTAGTGATACTTTTGTAAGAAATTAATTTTTAATGAACAAAACAAAAAATCACTAAAAGTTTAGTGATTAAATGTTAGTGATAACTCAATTTATTATTTAATTTAATATTTTTAGAACTTATTGATTTTAATATGGTTTGATAACATAAAATTGTTCTAACTTAAAATTTTCAATAAAAGTCAAAAACCACTTAAAATGTTAAGTTAAATTATTTGACTTAAAATTTCTACTGAATACGTTCAATTATTGAGTTTTCAAATTTTTTTTATTAAAGTGACTTTTATACCCTTGGCATATTTTTAAATTTCTTATTGACAAATCAAAAAGTTTAATAATATTTATTTTTTTTATTAAAATGACTTTTATATCCTTAGCATACTCATTTAAAATTTAATAATATTTATTTTTTAAAAACTTATGAGAAATATTATCTTAATATGATTGTTGCTTCTAAATTTTTTTATTTATGATTTTTATTTATTTTTTAATTTCAAAACTGTGTTTAATGGTTGAAATTTAAATATCAATATCATAAGGTTTATTTTATTCAACAGTTATCAAACAGATTAATTATATTCAACGTTTAAAAATTACAGTATTTATTATATTCAGCGATTAAAATTCAACACTTAATTTTCAATTTTACCAAATATCACCTTACTCATCCAAACAACTGGAGAAAAAAAAAAAAAAAAGAAAAAAACAAAGGGCAATAACATTTGGACTTAGTGCGTACAACCGGCTAAACATAATGAGTAATGAGTAAAGCCAAACTTTGTTTTCTATGTACATTGTGATTTTTGGCCGGCAAAGAGCTTCATATTAAATAGACTTTATATATAAGCATATTTAGTATCACCTAATTAATCCTACAATATATTACCTATAAACATAGAGATAGAGATAAGCCTAAGCAAAGTCTTTTTCCCAGCTATTAATCCTACAATTAAGCATGATACTTTCCAATATTTTCTTCTGCTTCTTTGTCATTTTCTTCCTTTTTATTCAAAATTAAAATGGTCTGAATAGAAAAGAAAGACATAGGGAAATGGAAATGCACATTTCTCTGGTGATCTCACAATCCATTGACTTGCCCTTTGAAGCTGCTTCTTCCAGGATACTACTGCTTCAGGTATTAATATTACCACTAATATGTATATGAGTTTTTATTTTTCTCCTTACATAAAAAATTCTGAAAAAGAATATAAAAATTTTGAAAAGGAAAGAGCTATCAGGATTTAAATTTTAAATCCCGAATATTTTATTATACGAGGTTAGCACTTGATTACTAAGTTATTTGATTCTTATTGTTAGAATTATGATTCAAAATTCTAATGAGATTTGGATTAAGACTTTTTTTCTATTTTGTATGTAAGAAATATTTTTCAATTAAGTGGATGATTATTTATCTAAGAAATATTTTTCAATTAAGTGGATGATTATTTATTACGTAAAGTAGAATCTTTATTTTAATATTATTCTTAAGTGAAGATTCTTATTGAGTTATAATTGATAGTGGCTAACATTATAAATAGAAATATTATAGAAAAGGTTATTCGGCTTTTGCCTAATATTGTGGTAGAATTGTAGTAACAATGATTATTGAAGTATTGTGCCACAAAATACATGAGTAAAGTGTTGTTGTGTTGATATTGTGAGAGGATTTGCAATTTTATTCGTTCAAAAATTATAATATGTTGTTTTAATAAATTATCGTTTCAAGGGATCGTGAATGTATGTCTATTGAGAGACTAAACCACGTAAAAATTATTTGTATTGTTTTTCTCTTTTTTATCACTGTGCTTATAACTTTCATTTTCCCTAATACTTATAGATTTCTACAACCACATTTTCCTTTTCTTTTTGGATTTGCTAAGGGAATGCCATCTCTCTCTGCCTATTTTCCTCTCTCATATCTGTGTTACAATTTTTTTTTTGCCAAGAGATATTATATACAATGCAAATTTTTATTATAAATAAAAGTCTCGAACTTATAAATTTTACAATCCAATTCAAGCAGAAATAAATCCAAATAATTTCCGCACGAGGATGAAGTTCAAACCTGGGATCAAAAGATCTCAGAACCTCACCCTTAATTAGTCAACCAAGCTAGGGATCATTAGTAGTGTTACAATGTTACTAATATTTTTTTTTGTCCTATCATCAAGGGATTCACCATGACAGACCTTAGAAGAAACTTTTCTTTTGGTTTGGCTATGAAGGTGCATACAATTTTGGATTAATCTTTTTCTTTTACTGGATTATAATAAAATTACATTTCTCTTTTTCATTGTATTTGATTCAGTAACATTATCTAATCATAGAAAATGGATGTAAAATCCAAAGTAATACAGTAAAGACATACGACAGAATCTTTATAGAAATTTAAAATACATATGCAATCTGCTCTGACAGGTTGTAGAAAATATATACAAAAGTGAACACAATTATAAATGTCTGATACATCTTCTAATAGCTCATATTCTTCCAGAAATTAGAATGTTGAATGCCCAGATAAATGCTTTACTAGAAGCTCAAAACATCTAACCTCGCTTGCCACTAGAGATCATTCGATAACAGCTGAAACCTGAGAAGTGCTATAAGCTTCATATCAATGGATAATGATCTAACATGCATTTGACAAGAACAAGTTAATGATTCTTGACATTAATTTGTTAATTTATAATGCATTCAATATTTCCTTCAATGTTTTAAATATGCAGCATCCATGAAACCAATTTTTTATAAAATTTCATTTTGTCCCTTAGCAACATCAGCAAATCAAGAAGTAAAAAAATTCATTAGCGCTCCATTAAGATTAGCATGCATTTAAAATGATAATGGATTTAGATTTACATCTGTATTTCAAATGAAAAATCATAAAAAGGAAAAAAGAACAACATCATATCTTTCAAATACCTTTTCATTTCCAATTATTGGGTGCATAAGACTCATCTAAATTTATAGGAGTTGAGTTTCACATTTATGTGAGTGAGGGTGCATTGCAACCAGTGCACTCAATAATTTTTCTAGTTAACTTGCTCAAATTTTGATCATATTTTTTTTAATTATCTTTCATTTTTTTAATATATATATATATTTGGTACAAAAGTGGTAAAACAAGAGAGCTAAACCCTGTATCCCTTGAAAAACTATCCCACAAATATCTTGAAAAAGAAAGGAGTTGATACCAGCTGGTGGTAACTCAAGAAAATGACAACCAAAAGGCAGAGAACTAATGGCCAAAACATCTACTGCTTGATATTTTAATATGAGAATTATTATTATTATTTTTATTTAATAATAATAATATATATATATGAGTCAAATTTATTATTATATATGGACCAACTAAAAAAAATAATAAAAGTATATTATATGTACTAGTCGTGGTCCTGTGGTACACATTGTGCAGAAGTTATTTTAAATTATTCTTATATAGATATGAATTAAATATTAACATATATAATATTGTAAAATTTACAATCAAATTATTCTAAGTATTACTAATTATTAGAGATATGTGAACAAAATTTATATGTTTCCATATCTACTGTATAATTATTCTTATTAGATATTTTTGTATTTGATGGGTTCATAAAATTGCGCTACTTTAGATTCAGAGTCAGTCAAATCGAGTATTATAATATTCAAATTTAACTCAACTTGTTATAATTATTCGAGATATTAAACTTGAGCAACTGGATTAAAAAGTTTTATAGCTCATGAACATTACAGTCTTTCTTGGAAGACATATCTATTAGTCTTTAAAGATTTCTAGATTACATTACATCTGAAATCTGCATATGGATTGTGAAATCCCTCAATTACATTGTCTAATTAATAGCATAATAAGCATTAGATACATACTCAACCAAAAGCTACGAGAACAGAAACTCCTCTGATCAGAGTTGACAGTTATTCCCATACATTATCTCATCTAAAACCAGAAAACCTGAAAACAGCAATAAACTCAATGAATGGATGATTTAACACATAACAAACAAATATAAGAAATAAGATATCTTGGCATTTTGTAACAAAGCATATAATACTAGATATGCAACAAGTATATATCTTTTTTTTCTTTTCTTTTTTTGGTCAATGTATCAGTAACATGCATATATAATCTAAGCAAACAATTAACAATGCTAAAGCATTTACTGACTAGAAATTGAACTTTTACTTACAAGAAATTAAGACTTCTTCTTCTCTATCTTCGCCTCCTCCGCTGAGTTCTGCCAAAAGTCTTAACGAACCAACCACGTTTTCTCGTGGTTACAAAATGTCCAAAGACAAGTCCAACCACTAATCCACATCCATACCCCATCAGAACTACTTGCCAGCCGAAATCAAACAAAAATCCTGAATCTTGATTCTGTTCAACGGCTGAAGGTGGAGTATTAGAATTTTCACAAGACTTTGTCAATGGATTGCCACATAGTCCTGAATTCCCATCATATGAATTATTTGGAAAGGTATCAAATTGGTTCCCTTGAGGTATAGGTCCAGTGAGATGGTTGTGTGCTACATTGAACTTGGCAAGGAAAGTAAGTTGTTTTAGTTCCTGAGGGATGGGTCCTGAAAGCATGTTTTGAGAAAGGTCCAAAGATTCAAGCTTTGTCAAGTTTGTCATGGATGATGGGATGTGACCAGTGAGAGCGTTGTTGGAAAGGTTGAGAGAACGAAGTCCCCTTAAATTTCCAATCAATTCTGGAATCTCTCCTTCAAAATTATTGGATGAGAGATCTATAGCAGAGAAAATTTCTACCACTTTTGGATATAGCCTTTGTACACCTTTGTTTGTAATTGTCATTGAGTAATCATAATGATCATGCCACAGATATGTTGTCATGTTAACACTTGTATCAGCTTGCATATAAGCTAAATGCTCTGAATCAATAACCTTCATGGCATTCCATCTCAGAAAGCAATCAGAAGGCAACATGCCAGAGAGATTATTGGAAGAGAGGTCAATAATGCGCAACTTGGGGAACACAGAATCAGATTTACACATCCCTAGTAGTGTACCGTGAAAATGATTAGATCGAACAATGAGAATTTTTAACTCTGAGAGAGTTCCCAACCAGAAAGGAAATGTGTCATTGAGTTGATTGTTTCCAAGATCAAGACTTTCTAGCATTGTGCACTTAGACAATGACTTTGGTATCTGCCCGTGGAGCTTATTTTGACCCAGTGTGATCATCCTTAATTTGCTTCCTCTTGTCCATGTCTGAGGAATGGTGCCACTAAGAGAATTGTTTTCTAAATTCAAAACTGACAAAGAATCACTGAAATTTCCTAAACATCGCGGAATCATACCACTTAAGTTGTTGTTTGACAGATCAAGTACCTGAAGGGAACTCGATTCACAAAGCCATGTTGGAATTTCCCCAGTCAATGAATTGTTAGAAACTGAATAGAAGAGAATGGAAGATGATGGGATTGGCAGTGATGAGCCTTGAAGCAAATTAGAACTGATGTTTAAAAATAGCAGACCAGACCATGGAAGAACAGCTGGAGGTTGGACAAAAGTTGTAAGAAAATTGTAAGAAAGGTCCATATAAGTAAGAGTTTCTAAGCTCATGTTCAATATCCATTTTGGAATCTGGCCATGGATATTGTTAAAAGACAGGTCTAAGGTCCGCAACTGATTTTGATTTTTTAAGAAGTGAGGAAACTCAGTTAGATTGCATGAGTTTAATACTAAATCAACAAAATCTGGAAAAGTAGAGTTAGTACTTGTTTTGGTCAGCAGTGACAGAGTATTTCTCCCTATGTTCAGACTCTTTAAATTTTTTAGCACAAGGAATGCATCTAGCTCTATGCTGCCAATAAAATTATTTGAACCAAGGAGGAGATATTCAATATTTGAAAGTCTCGAAATTGAGCTTGGAATTGTGCCTTGCAACCTATTTATCCCCAAATGTAGATACCTTATCTGAGTTAGGTTCATGAGCCAAAATGGCAGCTGACCAGCTAATTGATTTGCACCTAGGCGTAGGGTCTCAAGTTGGGTCAAGTTGGCCAAAAAAGATGGAATTTCACCAGTAAATTGATTAAATCCTAAATCTAGAAAGACAAGTTTGGACAATCCATCTAGCTCTACTGTACCATTCAAGTCATTTGATGAAAGGATGAGAGTTCTAAGGTTCTCAAGACCTGAAATTGAAGTTGGAATCGAACCTTGCAAGTTATTTGACCCCAGACTTAGATAACTTAATTGGGTTAGGTTCGCAAGCCAAGACGGAAGCTGACTAGTTAACTGATTGGCAGATAGGTTTAAGAAATTTAGTTGCGTTGAGTTGACCAAAAAGGATGGGATTTCACCAGTAAATTGATTAGCACCTAAGTTTAGATAAGTCAGTTGGGGCAAGGCTAAAGAAGAAGATATCTCACCATGAGAATTGGTTTTCTGGAGGGACAAATAATCGAGTTTGCTTAGTTTTTGAAGCCAAGAAAAGTTTCCGCCACTGACATTGTTATAACCTAGTGAGATATACATTAGCTGAGTAAGGTTTCCTAGGGAAGAAGGAACTTGACCTGTAAATGAGTTGCCTTCAAGGTCCAACACAACAAGTTTGGAAAGATTACCCAGTGAAAATGGGATCATTCCTGAGAATTTGCAGTAACTAATATCAAAAATTTCCAAGGAATGGAAGTTTCCTATAGAAGCAGGGAGGTGACTAGAGAAGCTTGTATTTCCAAGCCACAATGACTTGAGCTGACGGCGACTGCTCCATTGAAAGTCAGGCAGCTGACCTTTCAGATATGGATTGTCTAGCATGTGAAGCAACTGAAGCTTCGGCAAGTTAAAAATGGCCACTGGGAATTCACCATACAATTCACAATTGCTGAGATGGAGAGATATCAACGAGGATATATTTGCTAACATGTTAGGAATTGGAGAAGATATTTTAACAGAATCAAGATGAAGATATTCGAGGTTTGTCATATTTTGGACTAGGCTTTTAAGGTCAGTTATTTTAAGTTCCAACAACCTTTCAAAGCCATAGCCAACAGACAGGTCAAGGCTAGACAATTTGGACAACTTTGAAATTTCTGATGGAACTTGGCCAGAAAATAAAGAATAAGAAAGATTAAGATATCTGAGCATGGAAAGATTGCCAAACCTTGATGGTATTTGAGAGAAATTGAAGTCATTGAGGGCAAGGTTAAGCTTCTGAAGATGTAGAAGGTTGAAGAGACTACTGCTTGAGTTGATAGAACCATAAAGACAGCTACTGCTAAGGTCAAGGCCAATCACATGACCTGTTTTCTTATCACACTCCACACCATCCCATGAACAGCAATCATTGTTTACTCCTCCAAGGTTCCAGGAGGCAACCTTGGGATGGGCAAGAGGATCAGGAGAAGCATACTTGTTAATAATGAAGCTTTCCTTGAATTGTAATAGGGCAGAACTCTCATCACTATGGCAAATTGGCTGCATGGATGAAGAGGATAATCTGAATTGAAACAGTAAGAGCAACAGAAGTATGCAAATGTTTAGGAAATAAAAGTTTGATGATCCTATTATCATTTTGGTATATATATTAATTCAACCTCTATAAACCAGGGAAAATATAATTCAGGAGCTTTGATAGACAATCTAGCTATATTTTTATTCAACACGGTAGATTACTTGTAAGCTCATGCATACTGAACTAGTTCCCTTTCTATCTTTTGGTAAAATTATCTGCGCAAGTTATGGGACTCAATGAGTTTAGTTGCAAGTCTAATGGGAAACTATGAAAAACTTTATGCATACAATATTTCATGATAGTTCCAAATGCATGGTTGAAATTCAGCCTTATCATTAATTTCCATAACCGGACCTTCTTATACCTGTACATGTAAGGTCATTATACCTATACCACGTGTTGGACTTGATACCAGCCATTTAAATATTTAATGAATTAAACTAGTCTTGAGTGAAAACGAACCCACAAAGAGAAATTTGAAGTTGTCAAAGATCGAAATTGCAACCAGATGGTCAAGTTCGAATGGCGCTTACGCCAATCATCAAGCTTGACTCTTTGGCTTGTATGGTTGTTGTTGTTGCCTTTAACAAAAGCTGTGCATGAGCTTCATAGAAAACGATCATTTTGGTATCTATATTAATTAAACCTGTATAAATTAAGGAATGCAATTCAAGAGCTTTAATAGACAATACATAGTAGCCTACTTGTAGGTGCATACATGTTAAATTAGTCCCTGATATTGAATTATAATATCTATACTGTAATAGGTCATTCTAAGCCTAATGACATGAAAAGCCCACAAGAAAATATGACTCACTCTCTATATATTATAAATACATGTATTAAAGATAGAGGACCCTTAATCTCTAATATCTAAGTTTCTCTCTAAAATTCTCCTCATGAAATCAATGATTGTCTTAATTATCACAGTGGACTCGCAACCACCAACACTCACGGACAATTTACCAAATTAATAAATTTTAAAAAAGAAATTTTAAATTTAAGTAAAATAGAAAGTAAATATAAATTTAGGGTGATTTTGAATTGAAAAATTAAAATATCTAAATTTTTTTATGGAAATGAACATTTTAATAATAAATTTTGGCAAAAATGTAATAGGCTACAATATTTATAAAAATCACTATTAAAAATGGCAAAAATAAAATTTTAACAATAAATTTTTGTGAAAAATAAAAATAACTAAAAAAAGTGGAGGAAATTATTTTCCACTTGCAAAGAATAAAAAGGACTGCACTTTGCAAATAATAAAAAAAAATGGCTGAAAAAAATATAAAAAAAAATGGCGGAATATTTCATTTTAAACAAACTATAACATATATATATATTTTTTACGAACAGTAATTTAATTTGTATACAAAAAATGGTCAAATCTCAATTGAGATAAGCCATGACTATGCATGCAATAAGGACCTGTCAAAGACTTTTTGGCCAAAAAGAAAAAAAAAAAAAAAGTTTTCCGCCAAAAATTACAATGGAAAATGAAAGGAATGGTCAATATCAGTGCATGCATGGCATGCACTTAGAGCAATTCATATTCCGCCAATTCCTCATATTCCGCCAAAAATCATTGTGGAAAAGTAATTTCCACAATAATTTATGGCGGAATATAAAAAAAAATATATCCAAATTAATACTCTCAAACTCCTCTCTCTCTCTCTGAAAAATAATTATTCTGCCATTTTTTTTTCATATTCTGTTTTTTCGCTATTTTTTTTTTTTTGATTATTTGCAAAGTGCAGTCCTTTTTTATTCTTTGCAAGTGGAAAATAATTTCCACCACTTTTTTTTAGTTTTTTTTTTCACTAAAATTTATTGTTAAAATTTTATTTTCGCCATTTTTAATAGTGATTTTTATAAATATTGTAGCCCATTACATTTCCGTCAAAATTTATTGTTAAAATGTTCATTTCCGCTAAAAAATTTAAATATTTTAACTTTTCAACAAAAAATTACTATAATTTGAGAATTACTTTTCATTTCACTTAAATTTAAAATTTCATTTTTCAAATTCATTAATTTGGTAAATTGCCCAACACTCACTTTGATGATCTCTTCCTTATTTTGCAAGGATTAGATGATCCAAACTCAACTGGAATTTTATCAGTTTCTTTAGGGGTAAATATCAATTTAAAGCCTGAATTTTGTTCAAAAGTGCAACATGAGTCTCATAGTTCAAAATGGTTTAATAAGCCCTTCATATTTCATTTTTAGTTAGGATTTATCCGTCAATTAAAATTAACGGATGTTTATTATATTAGTAAAGTAAAATTGTGGCATCTACTTTATATTTTTAAATAATCATAAATATTAAAACTAAAAACTAAAAAAAAAAACTTTAAAATTAAAAACAAAAATTACTAAGCTTATTAAACAGAAAACATAGAATAAAAAAGAAATTAAGTAAAGAAAATTAAACATAAAAGAAAACCCTTGCTAAGCTTATTACCATCCAGTCATGAACTTCTTTGAAACCCAACTCTAAAGAATAGCAACCCAACTCCATTGCTGGCTGATGGGCTTCGACGGCGAGCTTGCAAGGACAGGCAATAGAGCTCAGTTTCACAGTCGAGGGCGATGCAATGGAGCCATGATGGCCATTGATTAGCCTTGGCAGTGGCTCGCGAAGGTCGATTTCAGGTTTACGATTAGAGATAGCAATCCGTGTTAGTGGATTGTGTTGATCTGTATTCAAGGTATGATAAGAGTCAACACGAACATGGCACGACACAATTAATTTATCATGTTAAAAATCTAAACACATATACAATCAATTTAATTAATAAGTAACACGACATGACACATTTAAAATTTTTAATTAATTAATTTTTTATTTTAATATTTAAAAATTATCAGATTTATTAAATTAACTCTTATTAATTTACATTATTACATAAAATATAACTAAATATAAATTTATAAAGAATATTAAAAGCAATTTTTATATATACATATTTTATTAGTTATAAATATATTAAGTTAAATGTGTTAACATAACATGACACGTAAATAATAATGAGTTAAGCGTGTTGTTTTCGAATTAACAGGTCAACTCGCGACATAATACAATTATTATCGTGTCATAATCGGGTCAATACGAAATTGACATGAACACGGTATCTCCTAACTCAAATCCATTATAATTTATTATTGAGTTTATGTCATATTTAATATTGTCAACCCTATTTACGATGATTGGCTTTGATGATGGTGACGATGGCGAGCTTCGACAGTGACCCAGTAGTGGTTTGAGTGCTAGCGATAGTTCGATCGG
The DNA here is from genome assembly GCA_949750685.1 of Vernicia montana. NCBI lineage: Eukaryota > Viridiplantae > Streptophyta > Magnoliopsida > Malpighiales > Euphorbiaceae > Vernicia > Vernicia montana. Next base: position 2,592 of record CATKHJ010078389.1, on the reverse strand, counting down.
GGATGAGCAATGAGCTTTTCCGATGGGAGAGTGGTGTGGGCTTTTCCTAGCCATGCACGGTGGTGCACTCTCCCTCTTTCAATGGCTAATGCATCTTGATGAACTTTGAAACTCAAATCTGGGTTATCTTTTTTTTTTTTTTTTAAGTTTTTAATTTTAATATTTATGATTATTTAAAAATATAAATTTTAAAATATAATTTTTTCTTATTATTTGAAAATACAAAGTGGATCACACAATTTTACTTTACTAATATAATTAATGTGACCCTTAATTGATCTAAAAAAAAATCGAGAGATCAATTGGACCATTTTAAACAATGAGCCCTACATTATACTAGGGAAAGTTGAGACCCCAAATTGTTAAATTTAAGTGATATGTCCCCAAAATTCAAATTTTAAACAACAAAATGGACAGCAAACCCATTTGCCAACTAAGCTAACCTTTGCAAAGGGTTGTCTTTGCTGATCAGACTACCTTTCGCACTCACAATTACCCTTTTAAGCGAGTGCTGACTCTATGACTGTAACGAGAGTGTCACCATCGATCTAATAATGCAGCTTTGACATAGAAACAAACTGCCAAACGTAGGAAAAGGGTTGTTAGTCTAATGGCAAATGATAAAAGCAAATTTCATGAAAGGTCCAAATGCATGGTTGAAAAATTCAGCTCTATCTTTTCCAAAACAAGATCTCTTTGACCAGTTCAGATCAATTCACTGCACAAATTAAGCTTTAATCGACTTGGATCCATAGCACGTGTTGGACTTAATATCAGTTTAGGCATTTCATCGAGCAATTTAAGTGCAGACAAACCCACCATAAAGAAATTTGAAGCTGCTAAAAATTAAAATGATAAATCATCATTATAACCTTTACAGTTGTAAACTTGTAATGATTATTTGAATTATTCGATTGTTTTGAAATTTTTATTATTAAAATATAGTATAAATTTTATTTTAAAAATAAAAGTTAATGAATAGTGATTAATGTTTTAAATTTAATTTTTTAATAATAATTTAAATAATAATATTAAATAATTTTTATTCATCCAAACAAAACGGCATTAAAATGAGTTAAAAAATGTTTCTACATTAAATATTGATGAATATAGAAAATATACACTACAAAAAATCAGTCTATAGACAAAAATTTATCTACATAAATGTTTTCGTCAGTAAATTTAGTCAATTACTAACAAAATACCGATATAATATGGATTTTTTTTTTGTAATTACTGATAAATTACCGATGGTTTACTAACAATTATTTACCAATTAAATTTTTTCATCGCTAAATAAGGTGTTAAAAAATGACGCAAACAATTAGCGACAACATTTACTAACAAAAAATTTTTGTCTCTAAATTAGGCGCCCAAATTTATTTATTAATTACTAACGGATTATTTTCATCTATAATTAAAAAATAATAATTTTTTTAATTTTTACCAACGAAATAATTCTATCAGTAAATTATAATTTTTTTTTAATTAACCAACGAAATTATTCCGTCGGTAAATTATTAATTAAAAATTAAAAAGAAAAAATATAAAAAAAGTACCTGATTGCAGCTTTTTTCACTTTGAGATTTATAACTTTAACGCCATTAGAGACTACAGACATGGCGCTCACGTGGCATCAAAGATTGTTGATGTGGCACTCATGTAGCATAAGGCTACTGATGTAGCGCCCACGTGTTATAAGGTTGTATAGAGAATTTAAGTGGATACCATATCAACAGTCTTATGTCACATGAATGCTACGTCAGCAGTCTCTAATGACGTTAAGATTGTAGATCTCAAAGTACTAATATTGAAAACTTTATACCTCATTTCATAGATTTCAAAGTGAAAATAGTTGCATTCATAGGGTACTTTTTTTTTTATATTTTTTCCAATTAAAAACAATCAGCACCTCTAAAAAAAATTGACAAATACTTAGATTTTTTAAGTATATTAACTTATTTGTCTATTATAATTAGAATTTTAATCATCATTAACTTTTAATTTCAAATTAAACGCTAAATATTTTACATATAAATCAATTTAGAATAATAAGACCCATAATACAACTAGTAAGAACTCAAATTTCAGCCATATTATTTATACTTAAATTTCCTTTATTCTTAAAAGTTAAAATAGGATTACTTTTTATTTTATTTTCAATTTTTATCTTTGTCTCTGTCTTTTTTTTTTTTTCTTTTATCATTAACTCACTTGTATTATTGATCATAATTAATGAATAAATGGCTATAATTTCATTATTAATTTTCATGGAAAGTTAATTGTGGATTAAATTATATTAAAAATAATTTTATGCATCTAATTAATTAAGAACATTGCAAAAATAATAAATTTATGAAAGTATGAGCATTTAAGATTTTTCAGTCAATAAAATATTCTTTATGATTTGATAGTCAATGGCGTAAATTGACTTGCAATTTGCAAACTTACCTTGACCATTCATATCTTTACCTTTTAAACTTTGGGCAAAAAAAAAATCTTTACCTTTTAAACCTTTTTTGGCTAATTACCCATGCCTTATGGCGTATTTCAGCGTCAAATCATATACAATTACCAACCCCCAACCTCGCC
>CATKHJ010078283.1:0-15594 GCA_949750685.1 Vernicia montana | reverse complement strand
CTATATATATATATATATATATATATATATATATATATATATATATATATATATATATATATATATATATATATTGGTAAAAACAAACTAGGTAAAGCCCGAAACAAAATAATTAATTGTGAACAAATGTGACACACCTAGAGCATCACCAAAAAACAAAGGACAACAAAGGAGAGAGACCAATAGGGGGCTGATAGAACACTTCATGTTAAAAGCTTGCACTGCTAGTCTGTCCGCACACCGGTTTGCTTCCCTAAGAACATGTCTCATTCACTTGCCAACTTCTATTAAGCAGCTCACGAATGGCAGGAATGAGACCCTTTTGAATTAGAGAGGCTGTCAATGGCAACCTTAGAATCTATCTCCACCTGAATTTTCCTAAAGCCCAAGATCAAGCTAAGTTCAAATCAGACAATAAACCCCACAACTCAGCCTCAAACATCGAACAATCTCCAATAAGTTGGGTGAAACCAACAATCCAAAGGCCTTCACAGTTCCTCAAGAGACCGCCAACAACTGATATATTCCTTCTAACCCCACCATTTGAATTAAGCTTCACCCAATCCAAGGCAGCGGGTCCCAACCAATCATCAAGATAGGGATGATGTTTACTATCTCCATTGCTACAACAAGCAAATAGGCTTTGAGAAGTGAACTTGCAACTGTACAAAATTGTTTGGGTGGGATTGTCATTACTGGAAGTCTCAACATTGAAGATAAAATCATTTCTCCATATTAGAGGATATAGATAAACAATAGTAATTTGTTTCTTGTGATAGGTTGTGTATATCTAGAACTCTTTCTTAAGAGTATTTTATATTTCTTCCACTACTTGTATTTATATATACCTGTACTGATTATTATTCAAATACACATATACAAACAATTTACTCCTTCATTGTTGAAACCTTTATACTCCATTGCCACAAAAACCAAATAGTCATCCCAAAAAGCAAATTCCAATTCACATCCATCAGAGCTCCAAACTTGGAATTAGAGAGACAGCTAAGGAGCTAAGATTAGATATCCATTGAGAAAACAGAGTCCCAAAACTCCTCCTTAACAAATCTCCTCCAAACCGCCATCGCAATTCACAATCTCTGACTGCATGAATTGTGTCCTCCTCTCCTAAATGGCACCTTGAACAAATTCCTGAAGGAATGATGTTCAAGGTGCCATTTAGGAGATCATCAGCAAAAAATAAATGAGATAATTCAGGGGTGTGTTTGTTTAGCTTGATCGGCTGCCAAGAATTATTAGAAAGAGTTTCCTGAATACATTGAGAAAGTCTCTCCATACGAAGGATGAAAATATATGGTGATAAAGAATCACTCTGGCGCACTCCCTTGGAAGGCACAAACACGCATTCCAAAGCACACGCATTGAAACTGAGCTAATACAGGCCATGATTCGATCAACAAGAATATCCGAAAAACCAATTTTATAGAGAGTATCACGAATAAAGCTCCATCTCAAACGATCATAAGCCTTCTCCAAATCTACACTTTTAGAAAAGAAAATTCTGGTTTTAGAGTAATTCACTCTCTGCTTGGAATCAAGGCAAAATTTGTCAAGCACCAGTTGAATCACCTGAACCTGATGTAAACAAGCTTCAACAAACAAAAGGAGATCGTCAACAAAAAAATAAAATGAGATAATTCAAGGGTGTGTTTGTTTAGCTTGATATGCTGCCAAGAATTATTAGAAAGAGCTTCCTGAATACATTGAGAAAGTCTTTCCATACAAAGGACGAAAATATACGGTGATAAAGAATCACCTTGGCGCACTCCCTTGGAAGGCACAAACACGTATTCCAAAGCACACGCATTGAAACTGAGCTAATACAGGTCAAGATTCGGTCAACAAGAATATTCGAAAAACCAATTTTATAGAGAGTATCACAAATAAAGCTTCATCTCAAACTATCATAAGCCTTCTCCAAATATACTTTTATAGCCATCCATCCTTTTTTACCCTTCTTCAATTTCATGGAATGAACAACTTCTTAGGCAATAATTATATTATCAGAGATATTTCTTCGAGGAACAAAACTGCTTTGGGTGGGATTAACTAATCTAGTCATCAAAGATCTGCATCTCTTGGGGCTAAGCTTTGTTATGACCTTATAAGCCACATTGCAAAGGCTAATAGGTCGAAGATGTATCAATTCCTTAGGCCTCTCCTGCTTTGGAATGAGCACGATAAGGGTTTCATTGATACCATCTGATAACTTACCAGTGGCTCAGAACTCCTTAACCATACTAACAAGAGATGGGCCCACAACATCCCATTGACTTTGGTTACAAAATACCTGTAAGCCATCAGGCCCTGGCGCCTTATACGCCCCTATGTCAACCGTTCTTCTAACCTCCTCAGTTGTAATTTCAATTAATAAATTATGTTGTTCCTCTCGAGATAACTTATTGAAGTTATCTATTTTAACTCGAATTTAAAGTGAAATCTATTTTGTAATTCAAACTCAGTAAATAACTTAAATTCGCTTATAACTAAAGTGATAAAAATGTTGAAGTTGTTGTATAACTTGTATTATTTGTATAAATAAAATAAGTAAATAATTATTGGATTTGTTTGGTTAGAACCCTAAATTGTTAGATTTCTTTAAGAAAACTGTTAGCTACTACGATTAGCTTGATTTAACGGTAATTTTTAATAATTGACAACCAATGATTAACGAGGAAACAATTAATTAAAAACGATTAATTGTCAATTGTTGTCAAACAATAGTTATAATCAAGTGTTCATTAACTCAATAATTAAAAATATAATTGGATTAAAAAATATTCTAGAATGACATCTTTTTTTCATTTCATTTATAAATGACAAATTATATTTGATGTATGCAATAAAGTTTTCTTTTATCATTAAAATATTATTGTAAATGCTTGATTTTCATCTGTAAAACCCAATGATAAGGAACTGATTCGTTCTGTTGGAGTAGCAATTCACAAATTTAGTTTTGAAGTTTAAAATGTAATTTTTGGGATTTTTCTCAAAAAAAAAAGAGATTTTCAAAATGATTTTGGGTTTTTCATACTTATATGCTCGAATCCTTGCATTTTTGGGGTTAAAATGATTTTTAAAAAATTACATTTTGGTCCCTAGGGTAGGATTTTTTTTTACTTTTTGGTCCTTGAAAGCTCGAAGCAAGACTTGGGCTTGGGTCGTGTGCCTTAGCGTCCATGCGCCCATGGCAGGGCACAACTGGGTGGTTTTCTGGGCCTCTATTTTTGGGCCTCCAATATGTAATACCCTAGACCTTAGAGAATTTGTTTTATACAAGTATAGATTCAATTGAATGCTTGATGATTTAAAATATGAATTGAGTGTGATTGCATGAGAATGAGTCATTGAATTTGTGATTTAATTCCATGAGGGATGAGTATATGTGAGTAATATGAATATGGATAGCATGGATAATGATTGAAAGATGATTGTCATTTGCCATGAATTGTGAATAATATAAGTTATATGGACCATTTTGATAATTTATTGTGCTAGAAATGTGATTGTAAGAAAATTGGTAAATTGTGTTTTGCATGGTTTATTGAACCTAGTTACAATGTGTCACTTTGTTTGAAAATGGTTTTGAATTGGAGGACTTAAAAGGAATTTGGCCATCAACTTATGGATTTGAAGACTAAAAACAAAAATCATTTTTATCATCTTCTTATTTTCTCTAAAGCAAGAACACAAGTTTTCTCTCAAATTTCTCTTCTTCTCTTTTTCTTTTTATGAATGATCAAGAGGAAATCACCACCAAAAATAAAGATCTTAAGGTAATATTCCAAGATCATAAATTTCTTTTCATTTGTATGGTGATTATTTGTGTTGATTTGAAATTCTTTCTTCCTTTGATGATGATGAAATGGGTTTTAAGAAACAACAGTTTTCTTTGATCAAATGCATTTTGATGATGATTGTGATCATGGTTTGAGTATGTTGAAGTGTATGGAAATAGATTTTCAAAATGGGTTCTACGGATTTTCGGTGGTCTTACGCATACCTATGCTCTAGGATCGTCGCGGCTCGTAAGTTGGGTCGTGACAGAATCTGAGTTTTTTCAAGCCCAATCCATTTTTTTTAAATCCGACCCAACTCCCTCTAATCAGTTTCTGATAGAGAGGAAGATGGGGAGATAAAATTTGATATGTTTTTGAGAGATAATTGAGAATTATCTTCTTAAAAAAGAAGAAAATCATTTTTTTTAAAAAAAAATATTTTGAGAGCCAAAATATAAAAACTTATTTTTTCTGATTAAGGGTGGATCCGATTTTTAACCAAAAAAAATAAGCTGAGAGCTCTTCTCTCTTCTCTCTCATCTTCTGTTACTAAGAGACAAAAGAATTAAAACCAATCACCAAAAAAACTAGACTTAAGAACTAAGAACTTGTGAACTACTCTTCAAAAAGAACAAAAGGTATGCTAAAGATGTAAAACCTAAGGGTTAATCCACCAAAAACCGAGAATTCTCATTGCCTCAGAGCCTTCAATGGATCTAAATTAGCCAAATGATAGGTTTAGAATGATGGATTTTTTTTTCTTGTATTGTTATTTTTCGTTCATATTCATTTTTTTTTATATATTCATATTTATGCATATTTCCATATTTCTTTTCATGATTGTTTAATTAAATGATTCATTAGCTACTGTTTTAAGTGAAAGGAAGGAGATTAAGACGACTTCTTAATCTGTTTCCTTTCTAATTCTTCTTTTATTCTTATTGTTCATATTTATTTAGTTTATATTTTTTTATTGCACATAAATGATAATATGTTAGTCACCTTTGTCTTTCGTTTTAATTTTGATATATTTTATTTTTCTTGATTCTTTACGTATTTTGTTTCCTGGCATAGAAATGAGGATGGATTAAAGTGAGTCTTTAATCGTTTCTCATTTTGATTGTCATGACAGTAGGATTTATTTTATTCAACCTGTGTTTTTCTTTCATGTTAATTATTCTATGTTCTCAATTAAATTCGTAGTAATTAATCCCTCAGGTTGTTTTTTATGATAATAGCATGATTAGAATATGTTTAACTAAAATCCAAATTTTGCAATAATATGCTCTTCATGTGTTCTTGTATTTCTTATCTTAATTTGTTTGATTTAACATTAATCTTGTTTGTTTGAGGTTGTTATTGGTCTTTCTAACCTTTGGAGATCGGTCTGGAAGTGCAAAATTAGAATTATACAGGAGGAAAAATCAAAATCGAACAGAAGGCCTAGAAGAGAACCAGAAACTCAGAAAACCCACGTCTGGGGCGCTTGTAAGACCCTTGGGGTGCACCCCTTATAGTGCGCCCCTCCCCTAGGGCGCGCACCCCTAGCCTTCAACACAGTAGGCCTTTTTCATTTTCTTCTAAATTTTTAGGCCTTGTGGATTTCCAAAAGCCTATTTTCAGTCCAATAGGACTGGAATTAGATCAGTAGGTCTTAGATTTAATTTTTCTTATTTAATTTTGATTTTTATTTGTTGTAATATTAAATTCCTTCACCTTTCGAATGATCCCTTTCCCTTTAACCCTGATTCTTTTTTTAGACTTAGGATTGCTTGATCATTAATAGGATTTGATAAGTTTATGTTTCTATATTAACATGTAATTGGATGTAATTTGGAAGGTCACCTTAGAATATATGTTTATTAGGTTGCTAACTAATAACTTAAAATTTATTTTGAGATTATGCATGCTAGGTTGATTTGATCTTTGAAGCATGATTTAGGTTGTTAATTTTTTGTTTTAATTCTATTTGTTGATTATTTGTTTGAATCGAACTTGAATTAATCCATAATTTGATAGAAAAATGCATGTTTAGGTTAAACAACTAGGATGACATTTTGACATGTTTAAAAACCAACAAAATGGGCTATGGTATGATAATAAGCAACATGGACCAAATTAAAGACATATATATAATGAATTAGGGTTTGGTGCTTATTTACATTCATCCAATTTATTTAATTCCAGTAAATTATATGAATTGGTTTGAACTATAAAATGTGAAATATAACTGTCATGTAATGAAAAAGTCCAACAAGCCCTCATATTAAGCCAATTATTAAAATTGACCAACAGTGGATGCCAACCTCACACCTGGTCAGGCCTGGGTGCCTAACACCACCCGTACCTAACTTTCCTTACCCAGAATCTCGTATTTGAGTGGTTAGGTAACAAGTAAGGAATGTAGCCACTTTCTTTTCCTAGTTTTTAAAAATTAGGTGGCGACTCCTTTTCTCCTTTTGGGTCCCATCTCATTGGTCTTTCCTCGAATGTCCTGTTGAAAAATAGTGCAGAGTTCATCCACGCGGGAGCAGAAACCTGGTCGCGACAAATATATATATATATATATATATATATATATATATATATATATAGTGACTCGTTGAGCTTGACTGTCACGACCCAACTTCTGAGTTGCGACAGTTCTAGGGCATGGGTAGGCATAAGGCCACCGAAAACTCGTAGAACCCATACATGCTATACAATCCAATATAGTATCATGCAACTAATCCATAATCATCTTATACTATCACATCATATCATCACAATCCCAAGATCCGAACCTGAACACATATACAAGTACTTTTAAAACTATAAAGTTCTTTGGATTTATTGGGAGCATGTACAAGTTTACTTTAAAATCACTTAAACAAAAATATATGATAATTCTTTATTCATATAAGATTCGAAATGGAAAGTAACATATGTCACATATAGGATTTAGAGGTTTAGTAAAACTTATATGCTTATACTTTCGGAAATACATATATAAATAGAGATTTCATGATCAAATATTTATTTTCAAATAGCTTGTAAAATCAATAATTCATATATCATAAAAGAATATTAGATTTAAAATATTAGGTACTTTGAGTTTAGTATTAAAGGAACATAATATGAGTGAAATACGTATATATATACAAAAGAGTTTTTGTATACTCTAACTCATATAATTTTGGATAACATGTATACTTATAGGCCATAAATGTCAAGGTCGATGACATATAGACGATTTGGTTTAAAAAAACAAATGGCACATGGTTATCTTGTTTTAAGGATCAATTGACTTATTTATCACTGTATTTTTCGTTGTCAAATAGGGTTATATGTTCATGGGTTTTTTCAATCAATTGGATTGATCTCAATGAAAGAAAGTGTTCAACTTATAGCTTATCAATTGGTTTTAACAAAGATCATTACATGTGTTGGGGTAGAGGCATTATAGCATACCCGAAGCAGAGGTTCCCTTACGAACATGCTCCCATAACAATAGTTGGGATAGAGGCACTTGTGGCATGTCCGAAGTATAAAACTCCCTTATAGTTGGGGCAAAGGCACGTATTTTGGCATAACCCAAAGTAGAGGCTCTCATGTGAGCATACTCCCATACCTGTGTACACAGTCCATATACATATCATGAACAATCAATCAATAAGTGATCTATGGGTCATGTGTCTTGGTTATCATGATTCTTGTATTTCACATAGTAGTTATAAAAAGAAATATCAATATCGATTGGTTCATATGAGGATTAATACAATTCATAATTTCAATGGTTCACATGGTTACATAGAGGCTATCAATGATCTTGAGATTTATTTAATTCATTTGGCTATCACATAAGACTTTTCTTAATTTTGGTACATTCATATAGTCATGACACCTTTGGCAATAACATATTCATAGTCATATACTTGTACATTTAAACATATTTATGTTAATACTATATAACTTTGAAAACTCTTGAAGGAAATTTTTAAGTAAATTCCATCAAGGAAATATCAACAATTTGTGGAAATTATCTTGGAACTTATGTATAGAATTTCAATTACTCATGGCTTTATCATATAATTATTGATCATTTTTAAGATTGAAGGAATATTGAACAATAATTTACATATTTTATGCATTAAATGAAACTTGGTTCATTGAATGACATATGGCCCAAGGAGTTTGATCAATCACAAGGATTTCATAAAATTGAACAATATAATCAATATAATTCATGAATCAATATGAATTACTTACAATTCAATAAATTACATGCTTGGTAGTTCAACAATGAAAGAGGCACTATAGGCCTTAGGATTCGAATACAAATATGATAATATATTTTCTACTCACCTCTTGCTATTCCTTTCCAATGCTCATATCACCATTTTCATGCATATAGTTCATCATTTCCTTTGTTCTATTGCCTACATATGAAATCCCAAATCAAACATTGAACATATCTCATGAAACCTTAACCATATCTCTTGATATCACAAACCTAACTATAGATTCATCATTCTAAAACCTTAATAACAATTATAACTCTTAGCCATTAACAAAAATCCCTAAATCAATTCTAGAGTTCATAGCAAAATCTTCCTATCAATTAATCACTTATATAAACATCAATATTAGCTTCTATCTAACTCATAAAATCTGCTACAACACTCTAATAACAAAACCCATAAAGAAAATTGAAGGATTGAACACTTACCCAAAATATCTCCATCAAACTCAAATCCAAATCTTTAAGAATCTATAGAGAAATTCACCTTAGATCTTTTATATCCTTTGATATCTTGAGTATAAATGACTAATCTTAGTCATGGAGGAACATATATGGAGTTTGAGAGGGTTTGGGGTCGGTTGGGGTCGAGAAAATGAATTTAGAATCAAGTTTTTTCTTAAAATCCAGATCTGCCTCGCTATTTATAGACCCAGACATGTCACGAGCGTGAATTTGAGTGTCACGGTCATGAATTTGAGTTTCACGGTTGCGTATTTGAGTTTCACGGTCGTGACTTTGAGGCAGTAGCCAATTCGAGGTTACTCCTTAAAGTTTGTCCTAACCTTCCTTCACTTATTTTATAATATCTTGGGCTACGCTTACCCAAATGACTTGATTATTTTTTTATACTTAAACTAGATACATAAACCTATAACATATCCAAAATTTAGATCAAAATATGTACTACATAATTTATAGTGAATTTTCAAATCTTGTCCTATAATTGCCCAAGCTCATTCTAAACAGTTCCACAATTTTAGCTATAACTCATAACGTATATATCCAATTGAAAAACTGATTTACCATCATTTAGTTTACACATAAATGAACATATTATATGTTTTGCACTTTATCCAATTCAGGCTTTAAGGTCATCAAGTAAATGCATAATCTCGGACTTCCTACCAAAATAACAATGAGTCAGTCATAATCAAAGAACAATATCTCCTCACACACCTCATATTTTGAAAAATTGATTTATATGTATTTAAATGAGATATAAATCTACAACTTTTATGTTTTGAACATTCTCTAATTCTCTTTCTAAATTCACAAAATAAAAATTCTAATTTTCTGGCTCAAAATAGAATTACATGAATTTTGAACTTAACTATTTCAATTTAAGTTTATTTCTTAATTCTTAATCAATTATACTCACTCATTCATCACAACACTTGATCTTCATCTAATTTAAATGTGAAAAATTCATACTCAAACTTATGGCTTATACCTAATATATAATACTCATCCATACTCTTTGCTTATAAGGTTAATATGTAGTTGGAGTATTACATTGACATTCTGGCTATTGACCTTAATGATTCAAGAAGTAACTGTAATGCTTTATATGCAGTCATTATAAACATATAGATGGTGCTAACTTCATCTACTAGAATCCACTTTACTAAGAAGTTACTACGAAAGCATCTTTGTCAGATATTCGAACACTTGTCCCATCACTAGAGTAGAAAGTGACTGGGGGAAAAAATTTCTTTGTTTCCTCCTTTACTCATGGAATAGACAGATTTCACAATTAGCTTGCACTTATAAGCTTTTTTCTTATTGTTATTATCCCAATTCCTACACAAAAGGTAGATTGCCTGAAATTATATTGATGACTCCCACTACTTCTTTTCTCTTTCCATCATCTCCAGATCAGGCTTTTAAGGACCTGCCCTTTGAATATGCTCTAAGTTAAGCTTTGTCATCTATTCAAATAAACTTTCTAAGAGCAGCCTTCTTGATAGGCTTCTCTATTTCATCCTTTAAGTGTCAACATTCATCCGGTTCATGACAATGACTTTCATGGAATTTACAAAACATGATTTTGTCCTTGTTCTAGCTTAATGCATGATTGAGCTTTTTTAGGTAAGTAATGAAGTTAGCCTCCGGGTTTATATGTTGGATTGAGATTTGCTTAATGGTGTACACGAAGAGGTTGAGGTATAGGCTTCAAATCTTTTACAGTAGTCTAATTTCATTCATTACTAATCTTGTCATCATAACTATGATCACTCTTCCTATCACTATTCCCCTCTTTCAAATTTTGCCTTGCCCACTGAAAATTATCTAGGTGGAAGAATTTTTGGGTTTTCTTAATCAAGTCATTGAATATGGCAGGGGGTTTTTAGATAAGGACTCCTAGAGTGCCCTAAAGGTCGTAACATTTTTGTCAAGGCATTTATGGTAGGTTTTTTTTTTAATTTTTTTTAATTATTTTGATGGCTTCCATGGTAAATTTGTCACTATAACTCCTCAAAGACTCGCCTTCTTAGTGTATTACTTTTTGCAAATCCAGTGAAATTTTATTAACTGGGATGTTAGTGGCGAAGTGTGTTTTAAATGCTAAGGCTAGCTGGCAGAATATGGAGATGGACTCTAGGGCTAGATTTTCATAACACTATTGAGTAACGTGTAGTGGGGAAGACAAGATAAAGAATGGGTTTCAAGACAGGCTAAAGTTGCATGAGAGTTTTGAATTTAGTGATATGTTTTCTTAAGTTTGTAGTCTGTCATAACTCGAGAGGGGGGCAAGTTTGAACTTCTCTGGTTTGGAGCATTGAGGATGGTTTTGGTGAATGGGCGAGTTAATGGTTGTGAAGTCATCATCGTCATTGTTGATGATTTGGTGGCAAGGTTGGGGCATAACTGTGTGTTTTTGAATCTTTGGTGAAAGATTGGAAGGTACAAATTTGTACGTAGAGCTGATGTATGTGCACTCGGGATAAGACTTGCCTTGCTCTGTGTCGGGCAATTTACCAACATAGTGAATTTGGAAACTAAAATTCTAAATTTAGGTGAATTTAAAAGTAATTTGCAATTTAAGGTGATTTAGGATTGAAAAGTCAAATTATCAAAAAATTTTGGTGGAAAAGAAAATTTTCACAATAAATTTTGGCGGAAAGGTTTTCACAATTAAAATTTTCAAAGCATCATAAAAAATTGGCGGAAAACATAAAACTCAAAAAAAAAATGGTGGAAAATAACAAAAAAAAAAAAAAATGCTGAAATTGGCATAAAAAGTGGAGAAGCTTAAAATGAGCAAAAAAAACTGGCGAAAAATGAGCTAAAATAATTGTCCCAAGTATCAATTTCCGCCATTTTTTTTTTTGGGTTTTTATCAATTTCCGCCATTTTTTTTAATTTTATTTTAAACATTTTCCGCCAATTTTTTTTGGGTTTTATGTTTACCAATTTATTATTTTCCAATTTCCACCAAAAAAATTACAAATAAATTATTAATTCTGCCATTTTTTATTGTGAAGTTTAAAATGTTAGAACCCACAAACTTTCCGCCAAAATTTACTGTGAAAATTGTCATTTCCGCCAAATTTTTTTGATATTTTGACTTTTCAATTCTAAATCACCCTAAACTGGGAATAAATTTTAAATTCACCTAAATTTAGAATTTTAGTTTCCAAATACACTAAATTGGTAAACTGCCCCTCTGTGTCCCTAAGCATGTCTCTCATGGTTTGGAAAGGTGGTTGATAGATCTCCCTAGAGGTGTCTCTCGGGGTTTGGCTTGGCGAGTGGTTGGTGTAGTGTTTGTGGGTGGAGTAATTAGTACGATGGTGTTAAGCCTCCTTTCAATATTTGGTGGATTGGGTTAAGTAAATCAAGGTTTGGTTTAGATTATATGTATGTTGAAGGGTAAAAGTTGGATCTACTAGCTGCATTGGTGTGGGTGGTTGCTCCAAGTAGGTGATGGTGGTGGGGGTTATACTAGTGGTGAATGGTGAGAAATTGGGGAAAAATCAAGGTGGATGTGTAGATGATTGTTGAACAGTGGTGGAAGCAAAAATTGTGGGCATTGTCTCTTTAGAGGTATCCATAAAAAAAGTCAAAAATTGTCCAAAAGGAAATCAGATATGAGAAAATTTGCACAGACCAAATCTGAGAAACTGCACATACGACGCCAAATGATGATGACAAAGATTTTTTCGATAGTGTTTAGATCCTCTGATGTATTGTAAAAAAATGAGTGACGAATGGTATTCTAGCAAGCCCACTCTAATGGTGAAGTCAAATATGATTTTTGGCAGCGTAATAGTATAAAAAATAGTTAGAGATTGTGAACTATTTTCAGTATTTTACTATTTATAGTTGTGAGGCCTCGCTCGAGTACCAGTCCAATCCACTAAGAAATTGAAATGCTCATTTTGGTTTTGTCTCACAGATGAAGTGCTTACGCTTATTTGATTGATTTTAAAAATTAATTTTTAGGAGTTGCCACCTTAATTTATTTTTAATTGGAAAAATATAAAGTAAAAACTCATTGATAAACTCCATTTAATTTTTCCCAAGAGAAAATGCACTAGACTTTCGAAACCCAAAAAAAATTGGGGACTAAGTTTTTAGTTTAAATTGAAAATTTTGGTTTGGCTTAATGATATAAAAATAACTTTTAAAAAATATATATTTCATGAATAATTTATTTAATGGAATGGCAATTTAAATATGAAATGACAATTAAATATTCATCCATTCGTCCATACATAAATAAATAAATAAAAAGAATAACAAATTAATTAAGATTACAATTAAAACCAACAATTAGGGGATATCTTATCTAGTTCTTATGGATTTTAGGAAGATCACACATTCTCCAAAAATGAAAAATAAATAAAAAATAACAATAAGAAGATGAAAAGAAAATAGAAAGTGACAGGGGTGAAGGAGTTGTTTGTTTTAAGGTGGATTTACCATTTGAACCAAGTGTGGCTGTGTATCCCTTTGAATGAGAATCAAAACCCACGCAGTCTTTCCATCTTGTGATGGAGGATTTATTTTAGTCTTATCATTTGATTATGTTTTGGTTGATTAATTTTTAGAACAAATGGTAGAAGATGAAGAGGAAGGCGCTTTGCCTAAAATAAAAATAAAAATAAAATACTCACCTTGCATTTTCGAGGCTTGGGGATGTATGGAGGATGAAGCAACTTGTCTAATCGCAGTTTCACTGTTTTTAATAAAAAGGAATTGTGGATATGGGCTCCACGCCAATTTGAAAAAGAAAGGACTTGATTGATCCAAATTATTATAATTTTAAATATTCAAAGCAAAACAAAATTTGAAAACAAAATTAAAAACTTAATCCAAAGGGAACTAAATTAAGCGGACTAAAACCAAGAAAGAATTAGCCTTTGAAGACTTTTATGAAGAATATAGAGAGAAAATTAGAGAGTTGAGAGGACAACTGTTAACTAACAACCGGAAGTGAAGAATATTGAACTAGGGAGTCAGTGTTTATAGGCTGAAAGGTCCCAAAACTTCCTGATGTGGAAAAAAGGTGCCAAAATAGGTTGAAAATGGAGTTAAGGTGTCACGCGCTGTAGAGGCATCCTGCGGTAGCTGCAGGCCACACCTGCAGTACCACAGGGGCTGCCTGCGGCAGCCGTAGGCTTGCCATTTTATTTTTGTTTGTAAAGTGTAAAATTAAGGGTTCACAATAGGAAGGTTTTGCTTGCCCACCAAGTTTAGGGCTAATGTCACTAATAAGATTCTTTTCCTGTAAAGTAGGAATGGGTGCAACGTATTTTTTGGAACATTTTCATTTTTTTTTGGTTTTGTGTGACCCATTTAGGATAGAAGACTCATACATTGAAGATTCAAATTCTAAGCACATGATCCAAGTCGTTAGAGCTCTACTCGGTTGACAATGGTTCAAGTGATAGAACAAACATTCAAACCATCTTGATTCCAATTGTTATGATGGCCCGAATATCCAAGTCTTATTACAAAGCACCTAAACTCTGATTGTTTAACTGCTAAGGCAAATGCCTGAGTATTATAAAGTTTGTTTTAATTCTTCATAATGAGCTAGGTCATTGACCATCAATCAAGGTAAAGAACTAGGTTGTACATTGTCCATTAATCAAGGTTAAGAAAAGTTGGGTATAACCCGTTAAGCCAAATCTTTCTAGATATTACAATAAGTAAAAAGTTAATTACAAATGCTACCACTAGCTAATTTAATTCCTCGACTTATGTTATCTTTATTTTAAAAACTAATCAAAGATGGCAATAACAAACTTCCTTTTCTGGATCTCTCTGGGGTTTCTTCCTTATACCTGAGATTTTCCTCTTTTTCAATTTCATAGTTAATTGTTGTCTCACCTTCTATTCCCTTCTTTATTTCTTGTGATTCTTATTTTTTACTTTTGTAATACTCTAGATTCCCCTAATTATTGAACGTCAAGTATGAGAACCTAGAAAGAGAACACTAAGACTTATTATGCTAGTATGACCGAACCTAAATTTGGTATGCTAAATTGTGTCTGTTTGAACTGGAATCAATTTTCATTGTGATTAATATCTATACCTTATTGCTAGAATGCATAATTGATATGAATGAGATTAATATTGAAAATTAATGTGAACAAATGTGATAATGCATAATAAAGTGTAATTAAAATGCTAAAATTGCCAAATTTCTAAAAATGGAAGTGATTATGTTATTGTGCAAACAAGTGTGGGTCCCACCCCCATTCATACATGAAATTCGACCAAGCTAGGCTAAAAGAAAGATGAACATATATATATATTTTTTTTTATGTTAAATACTTATTTAAAAGGTCTTAAGATAAGGAAAATAGATGTGGGCTCCACTTTTAACTAAATAAAATTATTATGTATAAAATATTGTTATATAATTACATTCAATGAACCTAGACATATTCTAACAATGATGTACATCTACCAAGCTTCATTTAGAAGCCATTCAATATTCACCATCCATTCAAAGATTAAATCTCTTCCACACATTTAAAATGAGTAAAAATCTCATAAGTCAAATTTCTAAGTCATTTTTTCATTTCATTTCTCTCTCATCAAAGAAAGGAAAACCTCAAACTCTCTCCCTCGCTCTTTAATTTCGGCCCATCCACTTTTAATTCAATATCAAGAGATCTGAAGGTAAAATCTTCATAAACTTGACACTTTTCTTAGTTTTAAGCTTAAGTCTTGAATTGTTTCTTGTAATATTGAAAGTTCTTTCTTCTTTTCTTCTCCTTATATGTTCAGCCAAAATGGGTCTTGAGAATGGAAGGATTTTATTTGAATTATACTTGATAAAATGATGTTATAGGAGCATGAAATGATAATTTAAGCATGTGAAAACAAATAAGGAAAATGATTAAAAAGTGTCACGACCCGGCTTCCGAGCCGCGACGATCCTAGGGCATGGGTAGGCTTAAGGCCACCGAAAACCCGTAGGAACCTCATCGATCAATCAATCATCTATATCCATATCATACAATCTCCCAAGATCAGAACCAAACAGCTATACCA
>CATKHJ010078271.1:0-18384 GCA_949750685.1 Vernicia montana | reverse complement strand
GAAGTCCACAAAGTATACTCTCTGTTGAGAGAGCAAAGGAGGAAAGTAGAGGCACCCGGCCAAATTGTGATGAGTACTCCAGATGGAAATCCGCAAAGTATACTCTCTGTTGAGAGAGCAAAGGAGGAAAGTAGAGGCACCCGACCAAATTGTGACGAGTACTCCAGACGGAAGTCCGCAAAGTATACTCTCTGTTGAGAGAGCAAAGGAGAAAAGTAGAGGCACCCGGCCAAATTGTGACGAATACTCCAGACGAAAGTTCGTAAAGTATACTCTGCGTTGAGAGAGCAAAAGACCTAGGTAAGGCTAAGTGAAAAACCGCGAGGCAAAAAATAAAAGTATACTCTCTGTTGAGAGAGCAAAAGACCTAGATAAAAATCATTTATACAAAGTCGACAAAAAATATGAAGTGATAAGTTATTCAGTTATTTTGTTGAGAAGACCGAAGTCACTACAACGAAGTCGACAATAATACGAAGTGATAGTTTATCAGTCATTCTGTTGAGAAGACCGAAGTCACTACAACGAAGTCGACAAAGAGACGAAGTGATAGTTGTTCAGTTATTCTGTTGAGAAGACCGAAGTCACTACAACGAAGTCGACAAAAAGACGAAGTGATAGTTATTCAATTATTTTGTTGAGAAGACCGAAGTCACTACAACGAAGTCATTATAAAGTGACAGCTTATCAGGTATTCTGTTGAAGAAAACCGAAGTCACTATAACGAAGTCAACAAAAATACGAGGTGATGGTTTATCAGGTATTCTGTTGAGAAAACCGAAGTCAATTAAACTAGCAAAAAGAAATTAAGTACACTATCAAGCTACACAAAGTATAAACTTACGAAGTAGTGAAAGAAAATAAAATTGTATTGATTGATGAATTAATTACAAAGTGTACATATATACAAAGAGGAATCACGAAGCACTAGGAAGCTCATGAGAAGTGGGAAGAACTGGAGGAGTAGAAGTAGAAGCAGGGCGAACTAAACTCGACGAAGCAGGTGACGAGGGCGAGCTGGTTGGAACAAACATGCGCTTCGGTACATGAGCTAAAACCGCGGGGAACTTAGCAGCACAAGCATCCACTACCATATTATAAAAAGATATAGCCTTCGAGGCAGAATCCGTGGCCAGTCGACGCTTGTAATCTGCAGAAGCTAGGAAATCCTTGATGATGGTGTCCTTCTAAGCTTCAGCCTCCTTGCGAAGATATTCAGAACTACTCAGCTTATCTTTAAGGTCAGCGATTTGCTTTTCAGCAATTTCAAAATTCTTCATCAAAATCAGGAAAATCCTTGCCTGTTCCCCAAGGTTAGCTACCTCAACTCGCAACCTCTCCGCCTCAGATCGAAGCTCTTCTATAAACTTTCTGATGATCCAGAAGTTCAGAATCCACCAAAAGCTGCTCTGGTATAGCAGGCTCCAGGGCGAAGGAAGCTTCATCCATAACTGGTTCAGTAGTAAGAGAAGTCCCCATAACCACAACGTCCTCAGAAGGAATTGAAGTCACAGAAGGCAGTTCTGATCGCAGCACTTCGGCCTCAATGGATCCAATAGGGGGGCCACCTCAGCAATAAATGAAACACGCTTCAGACATACTCTAGACTTTTGAGATTCATCAATAAATGTAAGGATCTTGAAACAAAGTAAAGAGTTAAAGAATTTAAACCAGTTCGTCTCAAACAAAGAACCGAGCTATTTCTACCGAAGTTGTCATAAA
The DNA here is from genome assembly GCA_949750685.1 of Vernicia montana. Taxonomy (NCBI): domain Eukaryota; kingdom Viridiplantae; phylum Streptophyta; class Magnoliopsida; order Malpighiales; family Euphorbiaceae; genus Vernicia; species Vernicia montana. The sequence continues at coordinate 16,662 of CATKHJ010078271.1, read as the reverse complement.
TAAAAACTTCGCCGAAATAGGGGGCCATTGATAAGGGACAAAATATACCGAACTGGGTAGTAAAGTAAGTTGGGCCCGGCCCAATATAATATATTTACAAACCCATTGACTAAAGTCAAATAAAGAGCCATCTAGTTCGTATCCAAGCAGGAAATGGAACAAAACGATGCAGCAAGCCACTCTATATCCGAACCGGTCAAGGAAATCCATACTCAACTCTTGTAAGGATCTATCTCCTATAAATACCTTGAAATTAAACTAACAAAAGGTACTTGCATTCTTGCTCAGACATGCATTCTTGCTAACACAAACACAAGCAATACTCCAATATTATTCTCAGTCTCTTATATTGAGCCTATTCACTAACTTGACCGTCGGAGTGGCTTTGCTAGGCACCCTGCCTAGCCCATTTGACTATTGTTTCTTCTTATAGGTCGCACCAGTTCAGCTCGAACTCAAACTAAAGGTGAACTATTCTAAACGATCTCACTTCGGTTGGAATTAGCTTCATCACAGCTCACTTGTCATTAATGTAATACCCCAAATTTCATAAGCATTTGATCATATGTGTGAATCACGTAATTTGAATGATTGAGTAAAAGATATATTGTCAAGTGTTTTAGATTATAGTTTCTGTAGAAAGTTTAAGATTGTCTATTGATTTCGGTAACCTTAGAGGATGAATTAGTAAAAGTGTTCAATATGAAAAATGTTTATTTATATGTAAACTAATTGAAATTAAATCAGTTTTGCATTTGAGCATGTACGTGTGGAGATATAATACAAATTGTGGAGACTGTTCAGACTGAATTTAGGCAGAAACAGGTCAATCTTTAAAAATTAACTATAAATTTTAAAATTCATATTTTGAGCTTAATTTTGGATATGTTGTATCTTTATGTATTTAGTTTATGTAGAAAAAATAATCAAGTCATTTGGATAAGTATAGAGAGAGTTATGGTGAAAATATTAAAGTAACGTTTGTTAATTTTAGGGCCACGCCCGTGGACAAGCTGGAAATGGCCATTTCACTTCTATGTAAAAGTCACGGCCACCACCATGGGAGCCACAGCCGTGGACTACTTTCAGATAGGAAAGTAAATGCAATTAATGCCCAACAACCTTCAAATGGATATATATGACTTACCTATCAAAAAATTGACCAAAGACACTCTTCTATCTTCATCTTCTTCATTTTTTCTCTTTCTTCTTCATCTTTAACCACTTTTAATACCAAAAACTTGTAAATTTCTTCAAGAAAACAAAAATTAAACCTATTGATTTCAAGATTTATCATGTAGAGGTAAGAAATCCTTGAAGCTTCTTTGTTAATTTTAAGTTAGATTTGTATATCTATTAAGTTGTAAGTTGAGTTTTAGGATAGAATTTGATGATAATTTGTTTGATCAGTTAATTTAGTAGCTTAATTTAACTTTTATTGCATGATTGATATTTAGATGATAGTAGAAAGAAGTTTAGACTTTTAAGTAACCCTAAACTTAAATTTCATCATTTGGTAGAATTCTTTACTTTTCTATGCTAGAATTGAGTAATAGATGAGTTTATTTATATGTGTACGTATTAATTGTAGAGAATAGAGAAAATCAAGAAAGGGATAAAAAGCATGATGATTGTCAAGTATTTTGTGTAAGGTGAAGAAGGAGTTTAGAAGTGTAGGAGCAATTTGTGCAAAGTGAGTGAAAAATATACTATTATTATTGTGTTTTGAATTCTTGAACCAATTTTTTTTTTTTTTTTTTTTTTATGAACTACCTTGATGTGTGATTTATTTGAAAATTGTTGATTCTTTAATCATTGATGTTTTACCATTTGTTCATTGTTGTATTCCCAAATCCATTTGATAAATTCCATATATTCATTCCATTGAAGTCTATTGAAAGTTCTACATGTTGAATCCATTGAAATCCATTTGGAAACTTTTATATTGAATTCTTTGAAATCCATTTGGAATCCTATATATATATTCATTTGAATTCTAATTCATGTGACATTGATGTTCTCTATATTGAATATTTCATATCTAAAATTGTTGATGTGTTGATAAAAATTCAATTGTAACTCATTGAATATTTCATATCTAAAATTGTTGATGTGTTGATAAAAATTCAATTGTAACTCCAATTGAGATTTATTGATTCATTGAAGTTCCCTTATGTGAAATTCATGAGATATTGTACTTGACAAGTCATTTGAATTCATAGATGTGAAATTCCAAATCTTTAAGTAGAAATCCCCGACTGATGTGGGTAATACATCAGACTATGTGCACATGGGTATTTATCATGCGATGTGGAGGGTATTGCTCAAAAGAAGCCTCTGCCTTATTTATATTTATATCATGCGGGGAGCCCACTGCTCCTAATCCTCTTGGTTTCTACTAAATCAATCATGATTATGATATTCCATGTGATTTCTGACACTTGAAATCTATTACTTTTACTTGTTATTTGCATGTGAATGAGCCCACACGTTATTACAAACCACCTTTGATTACTAAGCTATACAATTTATGATAGTATATTCTTTACTCACTGAGAATACTCACTATTTTGTGGTTAATATTTTTCAGATGAGTAGTAGATCTTGGTCAAGGGAGTCCTCAAATATTTTGCTTCTCTTGAGGATTTACACTTAAGCAATGTAATTTTCTATTTTGAGTGGTTCATATGTATATAAATTTAACTCCATTTAGAGCTCCATATGTATATTGTATATTTCGGATACTTAATGTCAAATATGTTAATGCTAGATATGTAATTTGATATATGTGTTCAAGTAAGTTGAATTATGTGAATGATGCTAGAAAGATGAATATGTGGATACCATTGAAGTAGTGATGAGAATTATTGGAAGTGCTTTTGATTTGCAAGTTGAGATTTTGGGGGAAAGGTCATAGTTATAGATGTTATGTTGTCCAATTGATGTTAGATTGTTATTTGCATGGGTTCTACGGGATTAGGTGACTTTATGTCTCCCTGTTTCCTAGGACCATCACATTCCAAAAGTGGGATGTGACAAAGTTGGTATCAGAGCAAAGTTAAGTCTAGAATAGATTATAATAAACAATATGAGTCATAAGATAAGTGTAACATATATGGAGCATAGAAATATCCTTTCTTGTCATTTGAAGTCATCAATTATGTGTTTAACTTTGCGTTATTCGTCAGTTGTTAAATCTTCTTATACAAGCATTTAATTTTTAGATCGATATGCCTCCTAGAAGAGGGAGAGGACGTCCTAGACAGGGACCACCTCATCTTGGTAGGAGAGTAGCATCGAATGCAACATCCATTCAAGAAGAAAGACAAAGAGCTAGAAGAAGGGTACAAAAGGAGGATGAGTATGTGCCACCACCTCCTCTATTGGATACTGTTGAATTGTTGAGGCAGGAAATAAGAGAGCTAAGAGAAGAAAATCGAGTTCTAAAGGAAGAACGACAAGTTCCACCACCAGTAGCGGCAAGAGATCTTTTTCCTCAAGTGCATGCACCTAGAAGGGTGGAAAGAAGGATGTTACAAGATGATGGTGTTTCCATTCAAGACTTTAGGAGGCTCAAACCACTAGAATTTAAGTGGGAGGAAGGAGAGGAGCTAAAAGATTTCTTAGAGGAGATGGATAAACTTGTACAGAGGCTTCCTTGTACAAATGTAAAGGTAATTGGACTGGTGGGCCTTCAATTAAAGAAAGAAGCGTGGGATTGGTTCCAGAGAAGTGTAGAAGACAGACTATATGGTGATAATCCACCCACTTGGGCCATGTTTAAGCAAGAAATGCTAGATCAGTTTCTTTCTGAAGGTGAGAGGCAAAATAGAACTTTACAGTTTGAGCAATTGAAGCAGAAGCCTGTGATATCAGTTTTTGAGTATGCAAGGGAGTTCAAAAGATTGAGTAAATTTGTTCCCTACATTGTTCCTACTGAAGCAAGTCGGATTGAGAGGTTCCGAAATGGTTTAATTACACCTCTCTACAATGCCACCATCTCTACTGACTTTGTCTCAATGGCCAAGTTGATTGATAAGGCCAAGATGATGGAAACTAAACATAAGGCAGAGAGAGCTGAAAGGGAGCCAAGAACCAAGAGCAAGCCAAAGAATTAAGGATGCCAGGGTAGAGGTGAAGGAAGTAGTTCACAGGTGAAGGCTCTAGAGCATTCAACTTTGATTACAGCTTAGAATCTGTTTAGAATGGGAAATCAAGGAAGAGGTCAAGGCCAAACTAGAAGTGTGTCTGTAGCATCTGCTCCAAGGCCTACACAGAGTACATCTAAGCCGAGATAACAAAACTATACTAATCCTGTTTGCTCTAAGTGTGGCAAGAGACATAGAGGGTTATGTAGATGGGCTACAAGAGCATGTCTCAAATATGGCCAAATGGGACACTTCATAAAAGATTGCCCATTGTGGGGAGGGCAACAGACTATAGCTGCCTCATTGCAACCTACTGTTCAGATGAGTCGACAAGATAATAGAGGTTCAAGTGGTAGAGGTAGAAGACAAGGGCAGATATCTAATTCTAGTCAAACACCTAAAGGAAGAGGAAGGGGTAGAGTGTTTGCGGTTAATCAGTAGGAAGCACGAGCATTTAACACTGGAGTAACATGTATTATCTCTATTCAGAATAAGTAAGCTAGGGTTTTGTTTGATTCTAGTGCCATACACTTATTTGTGTCTCCTAGTTTTGCCAAAAGATTGAATAGAGATAGAGAGATTATGAATATACCATTAGCTGTTACTAAACCATTGTAATACCCGAGATTTTCGTAGCCCATTTAAGCTATGAAATGAAATAGAAAATATGTATTCTATAGATAGTATATTATAGAAACTACAATGGGAATGAATCTATACCTTTGTTATATTGTATGTAAAATGCTCAGTTGAATATTTTATTGTTTGTATGCATTTTTACATGTTTAATTTGATTGAAAGGAGTAAGGTATCAATGGAAATAGTGTAAATAATGATTTGGGAAGTGATATAAAATTATTCTAGTGAAAAAGGATCGAAGGAAATTTCGAGAAAATTTTACGAAACGGGAAATGGTTTGGTTGGGCCTTAAAATGAATTTTTGGATTTCCAAGTGCAAGATTATGTAATGGCCGGCCCAAGCAATGTGTAAATGTGTAGGATTTAGTTTTAATTAAGTTATATGATGATAATTAGAAGAGAGGGTGGTGGAAAAGTTGGTTTTGAGCTAAAAGACTCCAAAGTTGACTTTTAGTCAACTTACTTCTACCAATTGCCATCTTACTTCCCTACAATGAAGACCAAATACATTCTTTTGTTTTATTCACATTATCATCTTGCAAAGTTACCATAACACCTAAGGCACATCATAGCCATTGGTGTTAATCAAATCATGACCATCTAACAAGATTCCATCTAAGCCATTTGATCAAATAGTTCTTAAATCTTCACCATTGATGTTAATGATACATAAGCAAAATTTTTGCTCTTTCATTCACTTTGTGCCGCCCCATCTAAAGCCAAAGGAAGATTTGAATGATGGAAATAAGTTATTGGAATGTTAATTAGATGAATCCATATTCAATTTAAAGTTTGGGTATGAAATTAATGTTTTCCCCAAATTCTAGGGTTTATGGAGAAATTGGAGATTTTGGAATGTGACTTGATTTAATGAAATTGGTTGATTAATTGAATTTGTATATGATGTGGTTTAATGAATTTAAGATCAATTTGGAATTTCGTTGTATAGAATGATTTTGCCCAAATTGATGGAATTAGTTATTTAGGGATTTTGATTTATAAAGTGTAAATTTATAACATGGGTTAATAGAAAATATATTTGTTTGATTCATATGTTTGATATGAAATTTAATTGCAAAAATTGAAAAGGAAAGGAATTAAATTCCTTGACTTGATTTATTGGTTAGAATAAGGAAAGTTTAATGTAACGAATTATTTTGTAATGTGATTATGTGTAATGTTTGATTTTGATTAGGAAAGGGAAAAGTAAGGTATGGTTAGTAAGGTTATAAGGATACAAGTTAATATGCCATTTGTGTGATTGTAGAACTGAAAGGAAAAGGAATTATCTGTGATATCGAGGAGTCGCATTTTTAGTCACATTATATTAGGAGCTAAGGAGTTGAGGTGAGTACAAATGGTATTATTGTTTTTTTTTTTTTTTTTTTTGTGCCTTGAATATGAGCTTTTTATGCTCAATCAATTCTTACTTGAAATGCATTGCAACTCTTTGGCAAAGCATTATATGTTTATTGATTAATGAGCCATTTGATAATTATTTCTTTATGGCATTTGGCCAATTGTGCCTAATATTATTTTGGTCTTTTTAATATGACCGTATGATGGGAATTTAAATTGTTATTGTTATATTATCCATTGAATCAATTCATGAATAGAAAAGGTATATTGTTATAATAATAAAATGATAAGAAGAATACCCCTCTGATGTGGGGCATTACATCGGACCTTGTGCACAATAGTAATGGAACCTACGGATAGGGTAAGAATATCCAAATCTTAGCTGGGAAAGGTTTAATGACCCCAGTACGTATGACTCGATTAGTTGTACGTATGACTAGGCAAATGGGAGTGAGCAAGGTGTAAACCGCCACTCGATTTATTATGGGGGAAACATACCGTTTTCGAGAAAGTGAATGAATTCTGCTAAAGATATATCAATTGTTATAAATATGAGTTTTGTTCTATAAGAAAAATTTTGATTAACATCGTTTTTGTTAAAAAGGAATTATTATTATTTTTTCAATATTGTTTATCTCGTATTATGTACTCACTAAGCTTTATCTCATTCCTTAGTTATTATTTATTTTTCAGGACCAGCTGATAGGCCAGCAAGGTAAATTCCAAGTTCTAACTTTCACTTGGGAGTTGCTCTGCTATTTTGGTATTTGGTATGGATGGTTATTCAGAAGTTTCCTTTAGAGCTCCAATAATTTTAAAAGTCCATAATAATGTTATATGAAAATGTTATATGCATATGTATGGTATGAGATGATACTACAGTCCAAACACATAAGTATGATATAATGAACTGTGTATATATATATGGAAAATGGAGTTCAAAAGGTGAAGTATATAAATTATATTAAGTAATGGATTTAAAATCTTAACATGTAAATGGGTAAAGGAAAATGGTAATTATGGTTCCGATTCTGGGGTAATGATAACTTGATAATTAAAGAAAGGCATAATAAGTAAAGAGGGGTTCTACGAGTTTAGCTGACCTTATATCTCCCTATGCCTTAGGACAGTCATGGCTCAAAGATTGGTCGTGACAACCATTAGGTGAAACCCTTGAAGTACAACATGTGTATAAGGCATGTGTGGTAGATATTGAAGATAGGAAACTTCCTATTGACTTTATTGAATTAGATGTGATACTTGGTATGGATTGGCTTTCCAATCATCATGCACATATTGATTGTTATGAGAAGAAAATTGTGTTCAAAGTAGAATATGGGAATGAGTTTGCCTATCAAGGGGATAGAAGTGATGCTCCTTCTAATTTGATATCAGCTATTGGGGCAAGAAGACTTTTACGGAAGGGTTGCTAAGCATACTTGGCTCATGTGATTGATACTAAAGGGATTTTCAGTGAATTAGGTGAGATACCAGTAGTTAATGAATTCCTAGATGTGTTTCTAGAGGAATTACCTGGACTGCCACTTGAAAGAGAAATAGAGTTCAATATTGAACTCCTCCCAGACACACAATCTATCTCTATTCCTCCATATCGAATGGCAACCACTGAGCTAAGAAAGTTGAAAGTGCAGCTACAAGATTTGTTAGACAAGAGATTCATCAGGCCTAGCAGGTCACCATGGGGTGCACCAGTCCTTTTTGTGAAGAAGAAGGATGGTTCACTTCGATTGTGTATTGATTATAGGTAGTTGAATAAGGTGACTGTGAAAAACAAATATCTCTTGCCAAGGATAGATGATATGTTTGATCAATTACATGGATCTAGTTATTTCTCTAAAATTGATCTCAGATTAGGCTGTCATCAACTTAGAATTCAGAATGAAGATATTTGTAAAACTGCTTTCAGGACTCGATATGGTCACTATGAATTTACTGTGTTGCCATTTGGGTTAACTAATGCCCCTGCTGCATTCATGGATTTGATGAATAGGGTATTCAATCCTTTCTTAGATAAGTTTGTCATTGTTTTTATAGATTACATCCTTATCTACTTTAGAAACAAAGAAGAACATGAAGAACACTTGCTTGTAGTGTTGCAAGTAATGAGAGAGCACAAGTTGTATACTAAATTATCGAAATATGAATTTTTGCTTGATCAAGTGTGCTTCTTAGGGCATGTTGTGAGTAAGGAAGGCATTCAAATAGACCCCAAGAAGGTTGAAGCTGTATCTAATTGGCCTCGACCTACAAATGTGATGGATATTTGTAGTTTCCTTGGTATGGCAGGTTACTATAGGAGATTTGTCAAAGATTTCTCCAAGATAACTTCACCGCTCACAAAGTTAACAAGGAAGCAAGTGAAGTTCAATTGGGATGCATCTTGTGAAGAAAGCTTTCAGAAGCTCAAATCTTGTCTCACTACAGCTCCAGTTCTTGCATTACCAGAAGGGTCAAGTGATTTTGCTATTTACTGTGATGCTTCAAGAGTGGGACTTGGATGTGTCCTTATGCAGAATGGAAAAGTAATTGCATACGCATCCAGGTAGTTGAAGAGACATGAAATGAACTATTCTACTTATGACTTAGAGATGGCTGCAATAATATTTGCACTCAAGATATAGAGACATTACCTTTATAGTGAAAAGTGTGAAATTTACAATGATCATAAGAGTCTCTAATATATTCTACACCAGAAAGATCTTAATTTGAGACAAAGAAGATGGGTGGAATTACTTAAAGACTATGATTGTCAGATCTTGTATCATCCAGGTAAAGCCAATGTGGTAGCTGATGCATTGAGTAGGAAGTCAATAGGTAGTTTAGCTCATCTTTCAGCGAAGAAGAGATCATTGGTGAAGGAATTGAAAGATTTATTTAATAAGGGATTATAACTTGAGATTTCTGAATCTCATGTTCTCATTGCTCATTTTCAAGTGAAGCCTAAGTTGATAGATGAAATCAAGACTTTACAAGATAAGGATCTTCAATTGGTCAAGTTGAAAGGGGAAGTACAAACAGATCAAGCACCAGGGTTTGAATTGAAAGATGATATGTTGCATTATGGCAATCAATTATGTGTGCCAAATATAGATGGATTGAGAGAGAAAATCTTAAAAGAAATACATCAAGTTCCTTATAGTGTGCATCTAAGTGCAACCAAAATGTATTATGATGTGAAGAGTTGTTTTTGGTGGCCTGGAATGAAGAAAGATGTGGCTACATTTGTATCTTCATGCTTGACATGTCAACAAGTCAAGTTTAAACATCATAAGCCTTCAGGCATGTGCGAACATAGGAAACTCACAGCAAATCCTAAGTAACTAAAAGACAAAAACAAGTGTCGTCATCATGTCTAAAGTTATAGTCTAGCCAATCCTTATCCTCCTCCTTCTAGGGTGCACATCTTTCATGCTTTCGTCATAATCAGAGTCTACCACAATCTCCTCAGTGGTCACACCCTTTCTCCTAGTCTCTGTAGCTCCCTTTGCTGCAGCAGTAGAGGTACCAGCAGAGCCAGAACTGCTCCCCACAGTCATATCAAAAAACCTACCCCAAGTGTCAGCAGCTCTAGAGCTACTCCTATAAATCCTCCTCTGTGTAATAGTAGCTCAAGAACTAGTCTCTACTGCTACAGCTAAAATCCTCCTCTGAACCCTGAAATAACAGTTCTCCTCTCTACACTAGTTGTAATAACTCTCCTCTGAACCACCGTTGTAGTGTCACCCTATCTCCTCATTGAAGTCACAATCTCTTCTATCACCACCACTGCAGTCTGAGTCACTAGTGCAGTCGGTAGTTTCGAACCCTCAGTAGCTCATTGAGTCTCCTCTGAAGGTCGAGTCACTCTCTCTGTCTCTCCTGTAATAATCTCTTTTTCCTCTGTAGTGCCATCTTCAATCTCCCTTGGCAGAACAACCCGGCACTCTCTCTCAACTAGCCAAAAAAACCTCAAGCCAAAACGGCCTCAATCATAATATGGCTCTACCTCATCTAAAGTGCTAAACCCACTACTTCAGCACCACTCTAACCAGTAGAACTGAAAAACAGATACCTAGCTATCAGACAGAAAACTAGAGCCCTCATCCTAATCCTCTGCCTCATCAAGTCTCTAAGTCACTAGGGTCCTGAAACTCCTTGATCACAGCGGTCAGATTCATTCGACCATCAACAACCATCGGGCTAGCAACATATTAAGGGCAGGTTCAGAGACTCCTAAAAAGTCCAAAAATGCCCAACTCTGAACTCTGGCACGACTAGGACTACTTTAGATCGTAGCCGAGAATGGTGATGAACTCTTCGAAAGTAGGGGCATAGCTCCTCCATGGCAATACCAAAATGAAAAACATGGGCCACCGAGTCCCAAAACCTAAAGCAAGCTTTCAGAAAATCTTCGTCGACCTGTACTCCCCATAAAGTCACCATCGATACGATACTGTACCTGTCCAAATTAATCCTCTCCACCTTCTTGAGTTTCTTGGTCCATAAATGCATGTAATGGCTGAAGTACGGCTCCATGGATGGAAAAATCACATGAAAATTGAACTCATACATAGAGCATAAGTTGAGAATCCACCCTTTTGCATCTATGCAATCATCCATTACATGCATCATCAAGTTTAACAAAAGGTCTATGAATCCTGAAATATGCATGCATAAACATGCATCATCTATACACAAACATACATGCATATGTGACCATTTGCGTTCGTACACCATCATGCACAAGCCGAGCTAATGGCCTCTCCTCCTCAAAGTTGACCAAGATCTTTCTGAAACTAACCAGTACATTCTCGAAGCTGACCGAATCCTCTCAAATCAAACACCTTCCTAATTTTGACCGCTGTAGCACCCAATTCCGACCGCGGCAACAACCTTTCACCCGATTCTGATTGCGACAATAATCTTTCACCCGATTCTGACCGCGGTAACAATCTTTCACCCGATTCTGACTGTAGTAACAATCTTTCACCCAACTCCGACAATGGTAACAATCTTTCACCCGATTGAAACCTCTCAAGTCAACTCGCCATAGGCTGAGGCTCTCCTATTTTCAAAATCTCTCGAGTCGACTCATTATAAGTCGAGGCTCCCCTCATACTAGAATCTTTCGAGTCGACTCGCCATAGGTTGAGGCTCTCCTTTCACTAAAATTATCTTATCAAAATCAATCCTTCACCCATAAATGTCTAGAAACGGTCATCTAGACATCCCTCTGGTTAGTTCCCCCGCCTTTTTATCCAAATCAGTCCTATCCTTCACCCAAAAATATCTAGCCACTAGCCTAGATATCCCTTTGGTTCCTCTTTTCCCTTCCATTTATCAAGTCAAGTTTCCACCCATAAATATTTAGGAACAACTACTTAAACATCCCTGTGGTCCATTCTCCCATCTATTTATCAAAGTTAATCACATTCTCTATCTATAAATGTTTAGGAACAATTGTTTAAATATCAATGTGGTTCCCTTTGTCATCTTCCTTTTCAACCATGTCTCTCACCCAAACATGTCCAAGCACTGACCTAAACATCACTTTGGTTCCTTACACCATCCCTTTTCAACCATATCTCTCACCCAAATATGTCCAAGCACTGATTTAGACATCACTTTGGTTCCTTGTACCATCCCTTCTCCCGAGTTCACTATCATCAGAATCGCCTTACAGATAAGACAATTCTGATGAGGGATTCTGATGAGGGGGCAACTGTGAACCCTTAATTTTTCACCCCCAAAATTATTTCTAAACTCTCCAAAGCTGACCGGAATATTTTTTTATCCAAACTAATACTTTTTCGATCTTGACTGGACTTTTTGTACCTGACAGCACTTTCCCAAAACTTACCGGATTTTTCTTAAAACTGACTGCTAAATTGTCTGATAATTAATTTCGGATCTACCGTAACTGACCGATAATTTTTCAGAATTCCAGAAGCCCCGAAAACTGATTCGAATGTCCTGAAAACTCAAAAAATCTTCTGTGGCGTCTGCTGTTGCTGGGAAGCCCGAAGGCGCAGCCAAGCACTTAGGTGGTGCCGCCGGAGAGCCCAAAATCGCCGTCGGACCCCTTGGCAGTGCCGCGCAACTTGCTTCGATTTTTGTGCCCGTACTAACTGTCATTTCCCCCATGTTAGCTGCCGCCGGAGGCTGCAGTGGAGTCGCCAATGGCTTCGGCAGCGCCGTCGGACCGTCCGGTGGTGCCACCAAGCTGTCCGGTGGCTGGTCCCCCCTCTACCCTAAAAATTCCATTTTTGCCCCTTTTTCAGCCCACTTTCAACCCCTTTTTGGTCTTTTCACCATTTCACTACCTAAAATACCCCCACCTCATTTTCCCTATAAATACCCCCCTCTATTTCCCATTTCTTTTCACCCCTTGAGCACTTGTTGATTGCTATCCACTTGCTCCATTCTCTCTCTCTCTCTCTCTCTATAGTTTTTTCCACACTCATTTTAATTAATCACCTTAATTAATTAAATTCTTTTTAATTAATTAATCTTCAACTCAATTTAATTAATTAATTCTTTTAATTAATCACCTAAATTAATTAATCCTTTTAATTAATTAAAAATTGGGTAACCAAGCCATCAATTAAATTAATTTCCTTTTTAAAACCAGTCTTATTTTCCAAAACGGAACTCCGCTCCGGCAAAACCATTCACCCACCACACAAACCCAAAAAGAAGGTATAATCTCTTATCCTCACTCAAACCCCAAATCAAATCAAACCAATCAAATCTTACCGATCCAAAAATCCTTCCACCTCACCGTGGAATGAACTACGTGGGTTTTGATCCCCATTCAATGGGGTACGTAGGCAAGTTTGGAATCTAAATCTAAGTTTCAAATCCAAATCCCAATCAGTCACATTCCCCTTTTATTTTTAAAGGCCAATCCATTGTACATGTATATTTTTAATTAATGTTATTAGTTAATTTAATTATTTTGGAGTAAAGGAGCGATCTTGTGATTTTCCTAGTATCCATAAGGGATAGAGGAAATTCTCTCCTTTGCTTGTGGATGTTTAAATACTTGCTCTTTATTTTTCCACGCACTCATAAATATGCCATGATCATGCACTTTATAATCGTTATTAATACTCGTCATCCATGAAATCAATTTTCAAGTCAAATTAAACTAAAGCGCCAAACTGAGATTATTTTAAAAACCAAAAACTTAGTCCCAGAGCTCAACCTGATTCGAGGACTAGTGACTTTATCCTTGGGTAAATTAATCAAAGATTAATAAATTGGAGTCAAATTAGGTTTTTCCTTAATTTTTCCATTTAAATAAATTAGGGTGGCGACTCCCGAACCCTTTTCAAAAATCAAATCAATTTTCTAAGGCGATAGTCGCTTCCAATCGTGAGCACCGAAACTCGTACCTAAACCTCCCTTAAGAATCGCTCGCCTTTCCTTAAGGCATTTTCCCGAGCGAGGGGAGTGGCATTCGGGCGAGGCTTCACAGCGATGTGGAGGGTATTGCTAAAAAAAACCTCTGCCCTATTTATATTTATATCATGTGGGGAGCTCACCGCTCCTAATCCTCTTGATTTCTGCTAAATCATTCATGATTCTTATATTCCATGTGATTTATGACACTTAAAATCTATTACTTTCACTTGTTATTTGCATGTGAATGAGTCCACAGGTTATTGCAAACCACCTTTGATTACCAAGCTACACAATTTATGATAGTACATTCTTTACTCACTGAGAATACTCACTATTTTGTGGTTAATATTTTTCTGGTGAGTAGTAGATCTTGGTCAAGGGAGTCCTCAAGTATTTTGCTTCTATTGAGAATTTACACTTAAGTAATGTAATTTTCTATTTTGAGTGATTTACATATATATAAATTTAACTCCATCTAGAGCTCCATATGTATATGTGTATATTTCGGATACTTAATGTCAAATATGTTAATGCTAGATATGTAATTTGATATATGTGTTCAAGTAAGTTGAATTATATGAATGATGCTAGAAAGATGAATATGTGGATACAATTGAAGTAGTGATGAGAATTATTAGAAGTGCTTTTGATTTGCAATTTGAGATTTTGGGGGAAAGGTCATAGTTATAGATGTTATGTTGTCCAATTGATGTTAGATTGTTATTTGTATAGGTTCTACAGGATTAGGTGACTTTATGTCTCCCTGTTCCCTAGGATCGTCACATTCTAAAAGTGGGATGTGACAAAGTTGGTATCAGAGTAAAGTTAAGTCTAGAATAGATTATAATAGACAATATGAGTCATAAGATAAGTGTAACACATATAGAGCATAGGAATATCCATTCTTTTCATTTGAAGTCATCAATTATGTGTTTAACTTTGCGTTATTCGTCATGTGTTAAATCTTCTTATATATGCATTTGTTTTATAGATCGATATACCTCCTCGAAGAGGGAGAGGACGTCTTAGATGGGGACCTTTCGTCTTGGTAGGAGAGTAGCATCGGATACAACATCCATTCAAGAAGAAAGACAAAGAGCTAGAAGAAGGGTACAAGATGAGGATAAGTATGTGCCACCACCTTCTCCATTAGATGCTGTTGAATTGTTGAGGTAGGAAATAAGAGAGCGAAGAGAAGAAAATTGAGTTCTAAGAGAAGAACGACAAGTTCCACCACCTCCAATGGCTCTACCACCTCCAGTAGAAGCAAGAGATCCTTTTCCTTATGTGTATAAACCTAGAAGGGTGGAAAGAAGGATGTTGCAAGATGAGGGTGTTTCCATTCAAGACTTTAGGAGGCTCAAACCACCAGAATTTAAGGGGGAGGAAGGAGAGGAGCCACAAGATTTCTTACAGGAGATGGATAAACTTGTACAGAGGCTTCCTTGTTCAGAGGTAAAGGTAATTGAACTGGTGGGCCTTCAATTGAAGAAAGAAGCATGAGATTGGTTCCAGAGAAGTGTAGAAGACAAACTATATGGTGATAATCCGCCCACTTGGGCCATGTTTAAGCAAGAAATGCTAGATTAATTTCTTTTTGAAGGTGAGAGGCAAAATAGAGCTTTACAGTTTGAGCAATTGAAGCAGAAGCATGGGATGTCAGTTTCTGAGTATACAAGGGAGTTCAAAGGATTGAGTAAATTTGCTCCCTACATTGTTCCTACTGAAGCAAGTCGGATTGAGAGGTTTCGAAATGGTTTGATTACACCTCTCTACAATGCCACCATCTCTACTGACTTTGTCTCAATGGCCAAGTTGATTTATAAGGCCAAGATGATGGAAACTAGACATAAGGCAGAGAGAGATGAAAGGGAGCAAAGAACCAAGAGCAAGCCAAAGAATCAAGGAGGCTAGGGTAGAGGTAAAGGAAGTTGTTTACAGGTGAAGGCTCTAGAGCATTCAACTTCGACTGCAGCTCAGAATCTGTTTAGAATGGGAAATCAAGGAATGGGTCAAGGCCAAACTAGAAGTGTGTCTATAGCATCTACTCCAAAGCCTACACAGAGTACATCTAGGCCGAGACAACAAGACTACACTAATCATGTTTGCTCTAAGTGTGGTAAGAGACATGGAGGGTCATGTAGATGGGCTACAGGAGCATGTCTCAAATGTGGCCAAATGGGACACTTCATAAAAGATTGCCCATTGTGGGGAGGGAAATAGACTACAGCTGCCTCATCACAACCTACAGTTCAGATGAGTTGACAAAATAATAGAGGTTTAAGTGGTAGAGGTAGAGGACAAGGGCAGATATCTGGTTTTAGTCAAGGACCTGAAGGAAGAGGAAGGGGTAGAGTGTTTGCTGTTAAGCAGCAGGAAGCACAAACATCTAACACTGTAGTAATAGGTATTATCTATATTCAGAATAAGCAAGCTAGGTTTTTTTTTTTATTCTGGTGCCATACACTCATTTGTATCTCTTAGTTTTGCTAAACGATTGAATAGAGATAGAGAGATTATGAATATACCATTAGCTATTACTACACCATTAGGTGAAACCCTTGAAGTACAATATGTGTATAAGGCATGCGTGGTAGATATTGAAGATAGGAAACTTCCTATTGATTTGATTGAATTAGATGTATTGGAATTTGATGTGATACATGGTATGGATTGGCTTTCCAATCATTATGCACATATTGATTGTTATGAGAAGAAAATTGTGTTCAAAGTAGAAGATGGGAATGAGTTTGCCTATTAAGGGGATAGAAGTGATGCTCCTTCTAATTTGATATCAGCTATTGGGGCAAGAAGACTTCTACGGAAGGGTTGCCAAGGATACTTGGCTCATGTGATTGATACTAAGGGGATTTCCAGTGAATTAGGTGAGATACCAGTAGTTAATGAATTCCCAGATGTGTTTCTAGAGGAATTACCTAGATTGCCACTTGAAAGATGTTGAAACCAAGGTTCCATATGTGATTTTGATGATACAAAACATTATTACTACTAACAAGTTTGTTTAGTGTTGTTGTTGTTAGTAGGTAATCTTTAATTGTTATTAATGCAATTAAGTGAAGAAATTGAATCAATAAGATGAAAAGAAGCC
>CATKHJ010078251.1:0-10845 GCA_949750685.1 Vernicia montana | reverse complement strand
GATTTAAGGTGAGTAGAAAATATACTACTATTCTTGTACTTGAATTCCTAAGGCATAATGCCTAATTTCTTTTACAAGCTACCATGAGTATGAGTATACGAGTATTGTTTGATTGAACCAAATGTTTCATTAAACTTTATGAGTTCTTAATTAGTAATTTGCTAATTATTATTTTATAAGAACCATATATTGATATATGCCTACGAGTATGAGAACTAATTGAATTTTATGAATTATTTGTCTATGAGAATCTAAATTATTCTATCTATATGTGATAATCTTAATGGTATAGAAATCCCCTACTAATGTGAGTTAATCATTAGACTTTGTGCACATTGTAACTCGATGGATAGGGTATAATATCCTACCCCTATCTAGGAAGGATAAATTATCCTAGATGTGAAATCTGATCTATTTCATATATTACGAGCAAGAGTATGTTAATTATACCTCTACTCTTATTACGAGGAAGAATATGCCCAACCGGCCTCTATTCTTTATTACGAGGGGAATATGCTAATAAAGTGCCTCTATTCCCAATATATTACAAGTTGATTTCTATATCCATCTATTATGAGTTATGACTTCTTTTATGAGCTATGTACATGATTATTCTTGTATATCATGAGTTATTTATTATTATTAGTGTATGAGCCTCATTTGCTATATTGTAAATTATTTGATAAGGATGAGCCCTACCATCCTTTACTCATTGCTTTATCTCATTAGTGATTCCATTTTTCAGTACATTAAGAAGTTTATCAGCTCGGTTCTTCAAGCATTTTCCTCCCTAAAGAACTTATTTGATCAATGTAATTTCTTCATTTATTATATGTAATTGAAGTATATTGTAGTTTCTCCATGTGTGTATGAGAGAGTTATTCTTTTGGCCTTTATGGCAATTATGTGGATGATTTACATGTATGAGTATATGAGAATTATGAGCTTATAAGATTATGAGTAAATGTATGTATGAGTATGTGATATGATGAGATAGATGTATGTGTATGAGTTCAGGTTCTGATCCTAGGGATAAGTTATTCTAGTTGTTATGATGCCATATGGATTATATGTATAGATGGGTTATATGGGTTTTCGATGGCCTTATGCCTACCTATGCCCTAGGACCGTCACAATTGCGAAGTTGGGCTGTGACACATAATCATGAATGCATAGAAGATAAAGAGCAAGTAATTTAAACATCCACAAGTTAAGAAGAGTGTTTTCTCTAATTCTTATGGATTCTAGAAGAACCACAAGTCACTTGTTAACTTTAAAATAATTAAATTACATTAATTAATGATGTGATGTCTTCTCTAGCCCTCATGGGTTCTAGGAAGACCACAAATTTCCTTACAAGAAAGCATAAATTGATATTTACATTGAAAATAAAAGGGGAAGGGGATTAATTAAGAGTTGAATTTGAGGCTCGAAGTTAAATTCCAAGTGTGCCTACGTACCCCATTGAATAAGGGGATCAAAACCCATGTAGTTCATTCCACGGTGAAGTGGAGGGGTTTAGGGATTGATCAGATTGATTTGATTTGGGAGGATTTCGAGAGTGTTCTTTCCAGACCGAATTTCCATTTTATCGGTCTTGGAAATAGGGAATCTTACTCAAGGAGAGTAGATTTAATTAATTAATTTAGAATTAATCTAAGGAGAAATAATCCTAATTAGTTTCCAATTAATGAGAAATGAAACTTTTAATTACTAATTAATTAATATTTGGAATTAATTATCTAATTAGTTAATTTTTAGTTAAAATCAAAGAGAGATTTTAACTAAAAATTGGGACTACTCAAAGAGAGTATGAAAGATTAATTAGAGAGAGAGCAAATGGATAACCAATCCACAAGTGGTCTGGAGTCTGTTGGAATGAAGGAAGGGAGGCCTATTTATAGGCAAATGGTTGGTAGGGGGTATTTTGGGCATTAAAAGAGTGAAAAGACAAAAAGGGTAGAGGGGTTTGTGGTTGAAAATCGGGTGGATAGGGGCAAAATGGGAAAAAGCAAGATGCAAAAGGGGGACTCGGCATCGTCAGGACAAACCCATCGGGTGGCCGGTAGCGATTGCAAGCTAGCCGGCGAAGTCTCCGGGTAAACCAGCAGAGCCACCTAGAGGAATGGTGCCTCCGCTGGTTATCCTGATGGACGACAAGCCTTTCAGTGATGATAGGCTAGTTTTTGGGTTTTTTGAATTTTCAAGTCAGTTTTCGGGGCTTTTCAGGTTTTCGAGTCAGTTTTTGGGACTTCCGGGTCAGTGTTGATAGATTTGAAATTAATTATCGGGCAATTCGGTAGTTAGCTTTAGAGGAGAGTTTATCGACTTCTGGAAAATGCTGTCTAGTATAGAATGTCTGGTCAGAATCGAAAAAGTGTCAGTTTAGGTTGAAGATATTCCGATCAGCTTGGGTGAGTTCAGAATTAATTTTGGAAGTGCTATTCACAAGGGTATATTATCCGGATCCTAACTATGAGGAGTTTAATGGTCCTAATCATGAGATGTGCACAGTCTCATGCCTTATATTATTGATGATTGAAGATATTAGGGAAACACTCCGCTTCCAAATGTAGTGATTTCTGCTAAATTTTGATATGTGTTCCATATTTGTCTATTTGCTATTTAATGTTGTAATACCTGAATTTGCTATACTTGTTCCTAAATGTTCATTGTATAATAAAATGAATGTCATCCTTGTGAGCCGACTTTGAAATACCAAGCCTCACAAGTATGGTAGTATATTTATTACTCACAGGGTTTTTACTCACCCCACTCCCCAATTTTTTTTATAGGAAGTTAGAAGTATAGCAAGTGAAAGCTCAAATATCTTCCTCACTTGAAGCTAGCAGCATAGTTGAAGTATAGAATTCATTTTGTGTATTAAATGTATATATGTTCATATGTTATAAATATCTATAAATGTCTAGACGTTCCATGGTTGTCAAGGTTTGTAGGGTGATATTGTGTAATATATAAGTGTGATTCACTTAAAGTTGTTTAAATTATATAACGATATGTGAATAAATATAAACACAATTTATATGTCATGAGTTACTGATAATGGAGAGTTGATTTTGCATATGAAGTTGAGGTTATAAGGAAGAAAAATGATTGGAAGTGTACTTTACTTGCAGGTTTCGTGTCTTGGAAAATTTTGTCTGTGCAGCAGGCACTCTACTGGGTTGCAGTTGAGTTGTACTGTTAGTTGGGTTCTACAAATTTTTGGTGGTATTACATCTACCCATGCCCTTGGACCGTCCATCCAGAAAGCGGGATGCGACAGGCTCATCTGGAAAGGATCCTCCAAAGGAGATCTTACATGCAAATCTGCTTGGCATCATATTCGTTCTCACTTCAAGAAGTTGAAGTGGTGCAGGGACTTGTGGAAGATTTTTATTTTGCCGTCTTAGGCTATTATATGTTGGAGGCTCTTTTTAAATGCTTTCCCAACAGATGACAAACTTCGATCTAAGGAAATGTTTGTTACTTCCCGTTGTTGGCTTTGCTGTAATGACTATGAAACAATGGATCACCTGTTTGTAAAGTATCCTTTTGCTCAAAGTATTTGGTTGGCAGTGGGGGAAGCATTTGATGTTAATTTGCTTTCTTCTTCTTTGACAGATTTAGATATTTTCTAGGTTGCTAGAAGCAAGGGTTTTAGTACTGAGGTGAAACCTCTTCTCCTCTCAACAGTAGTGGCAGGTTTTTAGGCCATTTGGCATGCTAAAAATCAGATCACTTTTGAAGATAACTAAGGCAGTTAAGGAATATGAATTTTTTTGCACTGGATCCATGTATAACTCTCAAATGGAATTTCTCATTCTTCGACATTTGCACATTAAATATGTCCCCTCCAAAGCTCTAATGATTGTTTCTGTTTCATGACAGCCTCCTCCTCCTAGCTGGATTAAGGTTAATACAGATGGGGCTGCTAATGGTGCTCTTAGTCCTTCTGGGGTGGATGGGGTGTTTCGTAAGTGTAGGAATTTTATCAAAGGCAGTTTTGCCCTTCCTTTGGGTGATGGTTTTGCATTTGAAGCAGAATTAAGGGCTGCCATTTTTGCTATTGACAAGGCTTGGGCAAATGGTTAGCATAATATTTGGTTAGAATGTGATTCAACATATGATGTTAATATGTTCAAAACCTCTAGTTTTGAGATTCTTTGGTCTATTTTTCCTCTTTTGTTGAGATGTCTTTAGCAGGTTAGTCAGATGACCTTTCATGTTCCACACATTTTTCATGAAGGGAACTCGGTGGTGGATAAGCTCTCCAAATATGCTTTAGCTATTTCTAGCATCGAATGGTGGCCTCAAGCCCCCTAGTTTTGTAATAGTTACTTAGTTTTGGTTTGCTCAAGGTCGAGAGAATTATAGGTTCATGTAATTATGACTGTTTGTTACTTTTTTTTATATTTTTCTTTCTCCATTTAATAATATTTAGCGGTGGGTTAGATGATTGTGAGTGCTAGGTTTGTGCCTGCCTAGCAAGGATGTTCAGGTGCACTATTTGATAGCTTGCTGCTGATTTTCATTTAAAAAAAAAAAAAAATTCTATCAAAATTAATAGAATTTGTAAACAAATTGTAAATTAATAATATTATAAATATATTTATATTTTTTAAAATTATCCATAAAATATTTTTATAATTTTATTATGTTACTTGAAATAAATATATATATCCTTACTTGAAAATTAAAAATAAATGTAATTGATAGATATATTAAAAATTTAAATGAGATCACAATATAAATTTTAGTAAAAATAAAACTTAAAATATACATAACTTTTAGAAATTTTTAAATATTTGAAACTTTAAATTCAAAAAATTAAAAATAAGTAAACTTAAATAACATGTTAACAATTTGAGTGAGTCACGATATATATTTTAGTAATAGTAAAACATGAAATATATAAAAATTAAAAAAGTTTAAAATATTTAAGTGATTATGTGATATTTTAACAATTTTAGTGGGGTTATTTTATAAATTTTAGTGGGATTACCACTTAAAATACATATAGATTAGTAAAACTTTTGAAAATTTCAATGGGTCAGGTAAGCTGGCGCCACCCTTAACCTTATGTCACTGCCTCACTGGAGAACCTACTCTCATTCTATAATCAAACTCCACTGTGAAATTTCAGTACTGCAAAATATCCCCTCTTAGCTTTCCAAAAATTCAAATTCCTCTTGAAATCACCAAACTCTAGAATCCTAAATACAAAATTCCACAACGATGCATTTTTTTTAGAATTTTTTCCACGACCCATATCCAACATCCAAACACAAAAAATACAAATTAAAAATTAAAATTAAAATTAAAATTAAAGCAAAAATAAAATAAAATAAAAATTGCAATCTGCCATCACAGAAAACAGCCAAGAAGCTACCATTGGAATCACCATTATCAGACCCATTGCCTTCGTTCGTTGCAACTCTAGGCCCTGCAAGCCGCCATCGATGCTAGCCCAGCATGCGACACTAGCGAGCTGGCCTTACTGCCGCATCTTTATCAAGCCCCATCACTCGATTGCGGCTTTGGCCTTTCGCTGGCGCTCCATTGCATGCTTCCTTCGTCTGTCGACCAAGATGCCAACTCTCACACTAGCAACCTACATCTCATGATCCAGGTTTGTTTTTTTTCCCCGATTTTCAATTTTTTCCTTTGATTTATTTTATATTTTTCTTTCTTTTTTTCAATTCTACTGCTCTTATATATATATATATATATTTCAAATATCCTCAACTAATTTCATGCAAAAATATTGATATTTCAAGAAAAACATGAAGTTAATTTAAAGACATTAAAATATTGGGATACCGTGACTGAAAAATCAACATGGCCAAGAGGCCAAATTTTATTGTTTTATTTGAACTTGGGAATTGGAGGAATGGACCAAAAATGAATTATGAACAAAGAATTTGCAAAGGAATATACTCTTATGTATAATTTTGGCCTAAGGAATTATGAGGAATTCATAGGAACTTTTACCAATTTCTGACGGATGAGTAAGAATGAAATTACAGAAGCAATTATTTGTGAATTTAGGACTACTTAGGTTTTGGTTCCTTAGTGAACTTTGTTGATTTTGAACTAATTATTGTAACAAGGGAGAATCACTGAGGAACGGGTATACTGTAACACCCCAAAAATATTTTATTATTTAATTGTATATATATATATATATAGCAGCTGCCTAAGTGGTCCAAAGGAGACCAATCAGTTTATTGCTTTGGATTTTTAGAAAGAGGAGAGAGAGAGAGGGGGGGAGGAGCTACTGCCTTGTCAACCACTGTTGGCTGACAACACGCGCCACACTTAGAGGAAGCCTAGTTGCCGATGAGTCAGCTGATAGAAGCTCACTGCCAACGGTCACAGGAAGCCACCACACGTGCCGTCCGATCGATCCGCTATTATGAACCCTCAAAATCATAACTCCAGATGACCGGTTATCAATTATGAACTCGTAGAATCAAATCAGGCTCAAATCGGATAAAAAAATGAGCCAAAACAGTGTGGAATCGAGTCAAACCAAACAAAAAGCTGAACCAAGCTTGAACTGGGTCGGGCGGCACTTTCTACACACGCGGCACCCGAAATGTGCCACCAGTGCCGCCGAGCAGACTTCCATGTCGCCGACGATGCCACTGCCTTCCTGACCTTCCTCTATAAATATGGGTCCACCTCTAACTGTTCAAAGAAGGAGAGAGAAAAAAAAAAAGGAAAAGGACAAGGAAAATATCAAAATACTGGATTTCAGAATTATTTTAAATTTGTTATTACTTGCATTGTTTGGCTAACCTTCTGTTTAAAGTTCAATTTTGGAATTCTTAATCCAAAGTGGAGCTCAGATCTGGGATTAAACTTGCCCGATTCGTAAGAAAACTAAGAAACAAAAAGGTAAAATTTCCTTTCTTTATCTCTTTTATTTTGAAATTCTAAATTCAGATATAGAATTCAACCTCCTATACCTTTTCTTTATGTATAAAACTGAAAAGATCTAAAAATTATTAATTTAAAATCTGAATTAAATTAATAAACCAAATCAAATTTTTTTTTTTATTAAAGCCCCTCCTTTGCAAAAAGGGAGAATTGCGTTTGGTTTGATTCTTATTCAACGGGATATGCAGGTGTGCCAACCTTTAAGGCATCAATTCCAAAATATTTTTAATAATATTTTTCCTCTTTCTATTCTATTTTTCTTTTATTAAATTATTTTCATATTTTATTTTTCTTTCTTTTATTGCTTTATGTGTTCTTTGTTTATTTATTTATTTTTTATTTTTACAAGGTTGCTTTTTTTATTTTTTCTATTAAATTAGTTGGAAAATATGTAATTTTCCTAGTACCCATAAGAGCTATAGAAAAGATCATTTCTATCTTATTTGCTTCTGCTTTTATAATAATTAAGTAGGATTTATTTATGTTTATTTCTCTATAATTTTCATTCATGTAATTTTTGCATCATTTATAACTGTTTCATTCATCATTTTTATTCGTATTCATGTATACACAAAAATCAATGTATACACAAAAATCACCCTCTTTTGTATAAAAGTTATTTTGCACCTTTAGCCAAACTAAAGAAAATTATTATTTATTACCAAAACTTAATTCCCGAGCCCTCTTTGGTCACTTGCGGACTAGTGTTTTTCCAATGGGATGAGTTAAATAATTTAGAGTCAATTTAATTTGTTTTCCTTTAATTTTTCCAATTAAAATAAGTAAAATTAAAGCAGCGACTCCCTTTTACAAATGACACAATTGCAAAACACAATTTTCTGAACTCATAGCGAGTTTCAATCGTGGAGTTTCTCTCGAAGAGTACTTCGACCCTTTAGCGGATCAAACCAGTGCTCGGGCGAGGCCTCATAGTTGGTGACTCCACTAGGGACAATTAAATATTTTTCAAATAAAAGATAAATGTGGATTACTTTTTGTAAAATGCAAGGTTTGGCTTTAGTTCAAAATAACTTTTTCTTGCATCACTACATTTGGGCTCCTTGTCCAAAACTCTAGTTTCATAGGAAAACAAAGGATCGAAAGTAGCATCGAGTGGACAACCTTCCTTAGGTCTACTTGCCGATAGTGAAATCATCCAGCCCACAACGTATCCTTTAATCCTTTTAAAGGTGTAATGAGTATGCAAGTACTGCTAGACTCACGTGAGGCTTCTTGTCTCGCATGTGGTTAGGTATATCTTATCTCTAGTGTGACGGGTTCCCTTTTAAACCACCTTTACCCTTTCATATAATGGTTCATAGAACCTTTCCTTAAGGTTGTATGCACCCTAGATGCTGAATTATTGGTATGCCATTATGATGAAATCTTTTTCATTCATATATGCATACATTTACTATGCAAGAACCTTGCCAATTTGGAGAGTCTAAACCTCACCCAAATACTTCTAGTCCCAATCTAGTCTATCCAAACCCATGTCAAACTCATGGTACCTTTTATCCTTATCATGCTATTGTGATTAGGATTCCATGATATGGTCTTTATCCTTACCTAAGCTAAAAACTGACCTAGCTTTATCTTTTCATTAAAAGGTTGACAAGATGTCTATTACCCGAGATGAAGGTACTTCTACAAAGCTGATGAAATCTTTGATGGGCTTCTTGCCAAACTCTCCGAACAACGAGAGATCATGATTAAGAGGCAAGATGCTTATTTCCAAGACTTACTCAAACCCCAAAAGGGGGGGGGGGGGGGTGGAGGGGGAAGATGGCATTATGGAAGATACTTCCCTAACCCAAAGTTCAACTAATCCGAAACCACTCAAAATAGACCCAAAACCCATTTTTTATCCTATTTTTGGATCCACTTCTAGTTATGGTCCAAAAAACAAAGAGACTGTTGCAACTGAAACCATTCCACCACTACCCATCCCATCACCCTAAATCCTTAAACACAACTCACCCTTTCAACCCATAACCATTAAACCACAAAATCATACCCCTAATTTCACTTCCCGTCCCACGGATCATTTCCAAGGGAAGGAAGCCAACCCTGAGCTTAAGGCCATCATGGAAAAGTTTGAGGCCATGGAGAAAATGCTGAAAAATTTAAAGAAAAAAGAGGATATGGTTGATACAGGTTCTCTGAGTTTATTTCCCAATGTAAGAATCCCTCCCAAGTTCAAGATGTCGAATTTTAACAAGTTTGATGGAACTACCTGCCCTAAAACCCATCTGAAAATGTATGTGGGGGCCTTGTATCCTTTAAGAGTGGACAATAAGCTCCTTGCTTAATTATTCCAACAATCTTTGACTGGTGCTGTTGTGAGATGGTTTATGGACCTGGATGATTCCCAAAAGCAGACCTGGGATGATATCTATAATGTTTTTATTAAACAGTACCATTGCAACATTAAGGTAGATGTATTAAAGAGAGATCTTGAGACTACTAAATAATATGTGAAGGAGTCCTTCTCTTCATTCCTTACGAGATGGAGGACAAAGGCTTCTCAAATGGTAAATCGGCCTCTTGAGAATGAACAGATAGATATAATTGTCAAGAATCTTCTTCTAGCCTATCAAGATAGGCTATTTACTTAGTATTTGCCTGACTTTAAAGCCCTTATTGCTACTACCTCAAAGATTGAAGACTTAATTCAGAGTGGGCAAATAAAAGAAGATTATGCATTTGGGTCAAAGTACAAGAAGCCAACTCACCAAGGAAATGTAACTTCCTCAACGAATCAGAAAAGGGGGGAAGTGAATGTGAACCCTTAATTTTACACCACCAAAATTAATAATAATAATAAATAAATTAAAAAAAAAGGCCAGCTGGCCTGCGGTGCCGCAGGGTTTTCCTGCAGCAGTGAGCTCCCTTTTTCAATTTTTTTCGATTTTTTCCCTCGTTTTCCCTTTATCGCACATCGAAAGTGCAAGACTTCACCCCAGCCTTTCCCCTATATATAAGGGTCCTTCCACTCATTATTCTTCACCTCTTAACCTCTTAGTTTGCTTGATTAGCTTTTGCATCAAGCGAACCATTCCCATAAACTTGGTCCACTAAGGAACAAGCTCTCTAGTTTAAATTTTTTCTTTTATTTTTATTTTTATTTTTGCTTTGCTACTGATCCTTGCTTTGCAAGGCAAATTGGGTTGCGAATTCCCGAGCCGACTCACTGAGTTAAAAGTTCTCCGCCGTTCGACGCAAGCCCGCCGCCAAGTCTCCAAAGCCGCTCAAGCGCAAGGTAAGCTTCTTTTCCTTTCTCTTTTCATTTTCTTTATTTATTTAATTTATTTTTCCCTCTTTGGGATTTGTCTTTTTATTTATTTATTTTTCCCTCCTTGAAATTATTTTTTTCTTCTTCTTTGGGCTCCTTACCTAATTATTTTCTCTCTTAATTGATTCACTTAGATTAGTTAATTAAAATCTGAAATAATTAATTCAATATAGTAATCAATTAAAATCAATCTAATCAACTCAACTTTCAATCAATCAAAACATGATAAAGTGATTTGACTAAACAAATCCCTTCGCAAGAAGGGAGAACTGCGTGGGTTCTGATTCTCATTCAAAGGGATACGCAGGCATGCTTGGTCCAAGTATCAAATCCAATTAAAATTAACCAACTTCTCCCCTCATCACTTTCTTCACTTTAATTTAATTTCTTTTGTTACATTGATTTTATCAGGATTAGTTTGGGAAATGTGTGACTTTCCTAGAACCCATAAGGGCTAGAGGAGGTATCCCCTAATTTAGATTTTTATTGTAACTTTAATTTATTTTTCTCTCTTTGGGATTATTCTCTTCTTCTCCTTTGGGCTCTTTGCCTAATTCTTTTCTCTTAATTGATTCACTTAGGTTAGTTAATTAAAATCTAAAATA
>CATKHJ010078232.1:0-16385 GCA_949750685.1 Vernicia montana | reverse complement strand
CTAACAACATATGAGTCAAAAAGACTTGCGTGGGTCCAACAGTACGAATTGCTCATTATACCACCAAAATGATCGGGGATTCATCGCGAGGTGGAATGCTTTCGCTATCTCCCAACATACTCAAAGAGAGTTGTCGAGCTAATGCTACTCACCATCCAAAATTTTTCCTAAATCTAAGGTTAGGCAAGGAGCCTTTATTATACAAAGTGATGCATGAAAGTCAAATTAAACTCAAGTGCCAAATAGTAATCCTCTTATTTTGAAAAAATTCAAACCAAATAATAATCCTCTTATTTTTTCTTTGCTTTTATTGAAAAGGGTGGCAATTGGTCCCCAGTGGAGTCTCGAACTGTGAGGCCTCGCCCGAACGCCCCTCCCCACGCTCGGAAAAAATGTGCCTTAAGGAAAGGCTAAGCGATTTTTAAGGGAGGTTAGGTACGAATTTCGATGTTCATGATTGGAAGCTGCTATCGCCTCGGAAAATTGATTTGATTTTTTGAAAGAGATTCGAGAGTCGCCACCTTAATTTATTTAAATGGAAAAATTAAGGAAAAACTCAATTTGACTCCAATTTATTAATCTTTGATTAATTTACCCAAGGATAAAGTCACTAGTCCTCAAACCAGGTTCAGCTCGGGGACTAGGTTTTTGATTTTAAATAATCTCGATTTGGCTTTTAAGTTTAATTTGACTTTGAAAATTGATTTCATGAATGACAAGTATTAATGACGATTTATAATGCAAGAGCATGGCATAATTATGAGATATATGGAAAAAATAAAGAGCGAGTATTTAAACATCCACAAGCAAATGAGAGTATTTCCTCTAGCCCTTATAGGTACTAAGGAAATCACAAGATCGCTCCTTTACTCCAAAATAATTAAATTAACTAATAATTGCTTTAATTGAAATTTACAAGGAAAGTATAAATTGACATTTTACATGAAAAATAAAAGGGGAAGGGTATTGATTGGGATTTGGATTTGAAACTTGGATTTAGATTCCAACTTGCCTACGTACCCCATTGAATGGAGATCAAAACCCACGTAATCCATTCCACGGTGTGGTGGAGGGGGGTTAAGGATCGATCAGATTTGATTGGTTTGGTTTGGTTTGGGGTTTAAGTGAGGGTAAGAGATTATACCTTCTTTGTGAGTTTGTAGGGTGGGAGAGTGGTTTTGCCGGATCGGAGTTTCGTTTCGTAAAACGAGGTTTGTTAAAAAAAGGAGATTAAGTTGCTTAATTACCCAATTTTTAATTAATTAAAATGATTAACTAAAAGGATTAATTAATCAAAATGAGTGAAGACTAATTGAAAAATTAATTAATTAATTAAAATTGATTTTTAATTAATTAACTGATTGAGATTACTCAAAATGAGCAGAGGCTAATTGAAAATTAATTAATTAATTAAAATTGATTTTTAATTAATTAACAAATTGAGGTTACTCAAAATGAGTGAAGACTAATTGAAAAAATTAATTAATTAATTAAAATTGATTTTTAATTAATTAACTAATTGAGATTACTCAAAATCAGTGAGAAAATTAAATAAAGAGAGAGAGAAGGGAGCAAGTGGATAGCAATCACAAATGCCCAAGGTGTCTTTTGAAAGGGAATTGAGGGAGGTATTTATAGGAGCAGATGGGGGGTGAAAAAGACCAAAAAGGGGTAAAAGGGTAATTCTATGAAAAAAGAGGACAGCCGCGAGAAAGCTTCGCGGACGCATGTCAGAACCACACACGTCTGCGAGTGGTGCTGAAGGACGCGCCAGCCGGGCTGGCAGAGCCGCCAACCCATTTGGCGGATGTGTCAGCTCCGTGTTGACACGTCTGCCATGCGTCAAACCTGCGCTGACGCGTCTGACACGCGTCATCACTGACGCGTGACAAGCACGTCAGTACGGACGCGCCTGGTCACTCGCGGCTTTCGCGAGCTGCAGATGCGTAAGCTTGTCTCGCAGATGTTCGAGAGATGGCTCGATTTTTGAGCCTGCTCGCCCTCGGGTTCGATTTTTTGGTTGGTTTTCGGGGGTTCCGGGTTATTTTTTGGGATATTTTGAAGTCTAAAAAATTACCGGTCAGTGGCAGTGGATCCGAAATTAATTGTCAGAAAAATTGGCAGTCAGTTCTGGGAGAAATCCGGTCAGTCTTAGGAAAATGTTGTCTGGTACAAATGGTCCGGTCAAGAACGAAAAAGCGTCGGTTTGGATAGAAAAATATTCTAGTTAGGTCTGGTGAGTTCAGAAATAATTTTGGAGGTGCTAAAATGAGGGTTCACAACTATCATCAGAATTGCCTTACAAATAAGACAACACTTAATTTTCCACCCTCTGGCATACAATCCAACACTAGAGGCACCTAGGCTCGATAAACAGACCTTCAGAAGCCAAAATCGCCAAAGATCGCTAAAATTCTAAAAATCGAGAATCTAAGCCTCGGGACCTGGGACCCATACCTCATGCCTCTGAATCATCCTTAGATCATCCGGGATTGAATATGGAGAACAAATCAACTGGAATCACGAAAAATGAATTTGAAACAGGTCAAAAATGGCAAAAATCGGCGAAACCGCACAGCCACCATGGTGACCATACAAGCCCATTTTGGGACCACATAGGGCCTGTGCGGAACTGTACAACCCTTGTGTGGTTCAAAACTACCCTGTGCGGTCACTGATGCCTCTATGCGGTCAACATTTCCCTTATGAGGTCCAAAACATCTCGTGTGCAGTTCCAGAATGCCCGTGTGACATTTTAAGCTCCAAAACACTAAATCCCACATCGAAACTTTGTGTTTTCAACCCCCAGCTCTCTCCCTATATAAAGGTGACCCCCCCAACTCATTTAGCATCAAAAAATTTGCTTGATCAACCCTTAGATCTCAAAGCAAAAAGTTTTTAAGCTTGGTCAGAAAGGAAAGATCATTTTAGTTTTAAAGTTTATTTATTTTTATTTCTTGCTTTGCTATTGCTTCTTGCTTTGCAAAGCAAGATTGGGTTGCGACTTCCTAAGCTGACCCATCAAGTCAAAAGTTTTTCGTCGTCCGAGGCAAGCCACCACGACTGTCAGAGGCAAGTCCACCACCGACCGAGATAAGTCTCCCCCATCCTAAGGTATTTACTTTCTTTCTTTTTCTTTTATTTATTTATTTATCATCTTGTTTTTATTTTGTTTGCTTTAGTTTTATTTTCTTTTTATTATTCTTTATATTTCTTTGTTTACCTCTTATTATTTTCCTTAAGGTTTCTTTGCATGTCCCCTTCTCTTTCATCCCTTTCTTTTAATTAGGTCCTTTATTTTGCATATCTTATTGTTTTCCCTTTTTTTTTTGTATGCTCCTTTTTTCTTTCAATCCCTTCTTTATTTTTATCACTTTACAAAGTGCATGTTAATTAGAATCTGATTTAATTAACTTGATAATCAATTCATGCTTTTGTTTGTTAATTGGAACCTAATATAATTAACAACCTGGTAATCAACTTCAATTGATTCATTTGTTTGTTAATTAAAACTTGATTTAATTAACAACTTGGTAATCAATTAAATTGGTTAAATCTATTAATCAACCCACCTTTAAATCAATGAATTGAAACATGATAAAAGGCTAAGACTAAAACTAACCCCTTCGCAAGAAGGGCGAACTATGTGGATTTTGATTCCCATTCAAAGGGATACGTAGGCATGCTTGTTCCAAGCATCAAATCCAATTAAAATAAACTTTCCTCCTCTTTCACCTTCTTCAAATAGTTTAGATTTTATGTTTTCTTTTGTTTCTCTATTTTTTTGACTTTTATTATGATTTAGTTTGGGGAATGTGTGACTTCCCTAGAATCCCATAAGGGCTAGAGGAAGTATCCCCTAATTTGATTTGAATTGTAAATTGAATTATTTTTCTTCTTTCTTTATTTTGCCTTTTAATACTTTCTTTACCATATTTTATTATTTAATAATTCATGCATTATATAATTGTTCATACATTTTAAAATATTCATGAAATCCATTTTTAAGTCATTGTGTATTAAACTTGCCAAACAAATTAAAATGAACCAAAAACCTAGTTCCCGAATCATCTTTAGTTTCGAGGCTAGTGATCTTTTTCTATTTGGATAATAATTGGAGTCAAATGGGTTTTTCCTTACTTTTCCCAATTAATAAATAAATTAAGGTGGCGACTCCCATTTTCAAAATCAACCAATCTGAATCCGAGGGTTCCATCATGACTACAATGAATATTTTGATTCCCTCTTTAGCGGATCAGATAGGTGCTCGGGCGAGGCCTCACAACAATTTATTTTCTTTAAATAAATACCCATCCATTCTATAAAAATTACCAAAAGCCCCTTTCTCACATGCATCATAAATACTAGAAAAATCAGAATCCTCACCATACAAACCTTGGATGTGTTCGAATCCCATCATATTTGCATTCAATGGTGTTAATGAAAGTGTACCTTCTAGATAAGGCATCAGCTACTACATTCTCCTAACCTTGCTTGTATTTGATCACATATGGAAATGTCTCAATGAATTCACTCCATTTGGCATGTCTTCTATGTAATTTACCTTACCTTTGAGATACTTCAATGATTGATGGTTGGTGTGAATCACAAACTCCTTAGGCCAGAGATAGTGTTGCCAAGTTTCCAATGCTCTCACCACAGCATAAAGCTTTTTGTCATAAGTTGGGTAGTTAAAAGTTCATGATTGGATCCACATATGTTTGGTAAAAAGAAAAATCTTCTCCTTTGAGAATAATCAAAAAAAGAAAGTGTTCAATTGGAACATGAAAACGTGTAGCACCATGGAGCTTCTCACTAAAGTAGGCAATGGGCCTCATTTCTTGCATCAAAATAGCTCCAATCCCTAAACCTGAAGCATCACACTCAATTTCAAAAGTTTTGGTAAAGTTTGGCAAAGCTAAAATAGGTTCCATACTCAACTTCTCCTTTAACAAATTAAATGCAATGTTTTGCTCTTTACCCCACTTAAAATCAACATTTTTCTTTATTATTTCGGTGAGTAGTTCAGCAATTATGCTAAAGTCCTTTACAAATTGCCTATAAAAACTAGCCAAACCATGAAAACTCCTTACCTCAGAAATCGATTTTGGAGTTGGCCAATTTTTAAAGGCACTTACCTTTATTTCATCCACTTTAACACCTTATGTACTAACAACAAAACCCAAAAATACAATTTTATCTAGACAAAAGGAGCACTTTTTAAGATTAACATATAGCTTTTGTTTTCTCAAAACAAGTAAAATAGCCCCTAAATGTTCTAGATGCTCATCCATACTTTTACTATAATCAAGATATCATCAAAATAAACAACTACAAACTTACCAATAAAAGGTCTCAAAACATGGTTCATCAATCTCACAAACGTGCTAGGTGCATTAGTCAAACCGAAAGGCATAACTAAGCATTCATACAAACCTTGTTTTGTCTTAAAGGAAGTTTTCCATTCATCACCTTCTTTCATGTGAATCTGATGATACCCACTCTTCAAATCAATCTTGCTAAAAACAAAAGAACCATGCAATTCGTCCAACATATCATCCAAACTAGGAATGGGATGTCTATCCTTTACCGTTATGTTATTGACTGCTTTACAATCAATGCACATGCACCAAGTACCATTTGTGAACCCTCAATTTTGCACCCTTAAGATGCTGCTACAATTTCACACCTGCTACATTTCGGGCGCTACGCAGAGCCGGTACGGCGGTTTCGCTAGCCGGTTAGCGAACAGGGGTCAAGAGGGCAACGCCCCCTTGAAAAAATGGATTTCCATGCATAATATTACAAGGAGACTGACACTTTTCCGACCCTGATTGGAATTTCTGTACCAGACAACACTTTTCCAAAACTGACAAAATTTTCCCTAAAACTAACTGCCAAAATGTCCGATAATTAATTTCGGATCTACTGCCACTGAACGGTAATTTTATGGACTTCAAAATACCCCAAAAACTGACCCAAAACCCCCAAAAACTGACCTAAAAGCCCTAAAAAATTGGAAAACCGACCCAGGAACCACGGTGCCCGGCGGGCGTCCGCGGGGCAAGCCTGCGGATCCGCAAGGGATCCAGGCGGCTACCGCAGATGCGCCACAAGGCTCGCGGACATGTGGCAGGCGTCCACCAAAGTGGCTAGCTGTCTGGCGCGTCCGCCAGCCTCCCTGGCGACTGCCGCCAGGACCACTCGAAGACGCGCGTGGTTCTAACGCGAGTCTGCGAGTCTCTGTCGCGTTTGTCCCTTTTTTTCACTGAATTTTCCATTTTACCCCTCCTTCAGCCCATTTTTTAGCCTTTTTAACCCTATCCTTTTGGTCTTTTCACACTCTCTTCCCAAATTACCCTCACCTCACTTTGCCTATAAATACCACCCTCCCCTCCTTCATTTTCTTCACACCTCAAGCACTTATTGATTTGCTATCCATTTGCTTCCTCTCTCTCTCTCTAATTAGTTTTCTCAATAATCAATTAATTAATTAATTAATTAAAAATCAATTTTAATTAATTCTTTTTAATTAGTCTCCACCCATTTTAAATTAGTTAATTAATTAAAAATCAATTTTAATTAATTAATTAAATTTTCAATTAGTATTCACCCAACTTGATTAGTTAATCTTTTTAATTAATTAAAATTGAGTAATTAAGCAACTCAATCTCTTTTTTCAAAAAATTCGATCTCCAAACGGAACTCTGATCCGGTAAAACCACTCTCCCACCACTCAAACCCACAAAGAAGGTATAATCTCTTACCCTCACTTAAACCCCAAATCAAACCAAGCCAATCAAATCTGATCAATTTTTAAACCCCCCTTCCACCTCATAGTGGAATGAACTACGTAGGTTTTGATCCCCATTCAATGGGGTACGTAGGCAAGCTTGAAATCTAAATCCAAGTTTCAAATCCAAATCCAAATCAATCCCCTTCCCCCTTTTATTTTTCATATAAATGTCAATTTATACTTTCCATGTAAATTGTAATTAATGTTATTTAGTTAATTATTTTTGGAGTAAAGGAGCGATTTTTATGATTTTCCTAATACCCATAAGGGTTAGAGGAAATACTCTCTTTTACTTGTGGATGTTTAAATACCTACTTTTTATTTTTTTCATTTTCCTCATAATTATGCCATGCTCACGCATTATAAATTGTTATTAAATACTTGTCATTCATGAAATCCATTTTCAAAAGTCAAATTAAATTTAAAAGCCAAATCGAGATTATTTAAAACAAGAAAAAAACCTAATCCCCGAGCTCAACTTAGTTCGAAGATTAGTGATTTTATCCTTGGGTAAATTAATCTAAGATTAATAAATTGGAGTAAAAAATGGGGTTTTCCTTAATTTTTCCCATGTAAATAAATTAGGGTGGCGACTCCCGAATCCTTTTCAAAAATCAAATCAAATTTTCAAAGCGATAGCCATTTCCAATTGTGAGCATCAAAACTTGTACCTAACCTCCCTTAAAAATCGCTTAGCCTTTTCTTAAGGCTTTCGAGTGAGGGGAGGGGCGTTCAAGCGAGGCCTCACACCATTCTTCTTAGGAACAAGCAAAACAGGAACCACACATGCACTCATGCTTTCGCGAACATACACTTTTGACATCAACTCCTCAACTTGCCTTTGTAACTCCTTTGTTTCCTCGAGATTACTCCTATAGGCTGGTTGGTTTGGAATTGGTGTGCCAGGAATGAGATCAATTTAATGTTCAATGCCTCGAATGGGTGGAAATCCATTAGGCACTTCTTCGGGAAACACATCTTCAAAGTCTTGCAATAAAGAAACAAAAGGACTAGGCAAAGCATTATCAAGATTGTTAGTACAAAAATAAGTTTCCTTGTACATGAGTACAAGTATGGTCCTATTACTATACATGGCATCTTTGATATCACTCCTCTTAGCATAAAAACTCCACTTTCTTTTTCTTGGTGTGAACTCTCCTTTTAGTTCTTTTCACTCACTTTTTTATCTTCTGCCACTCTCTTTGTCAATTCGCACTCACTCAAAGTTTCTCTCTTTGATTCAGACAATTTTTATCTTTCTCACTCTTCAAGTTGTTTCATTGTCTTGAGATCATCTTCGTACACTTCCTTTAGTGACAATGGATTAAGGGTAGTGCACTTGCCATCTTTTTCAATCAAATACTGGTTGGTAAACCCATCATTCTTAGCTCTCTATCAAATTTCCAAGGTCTTCCCAAAAGTAGATGACCAGCTTGCATAGGTACTACAACACATAGAACTTCATCTTTGTACTTACCAATAGAAAAGGAAACTAAAACTTATTTATGAACCTTAATCTTACCACATTCATTTAACCATTTCAGCTTATATGGTTTTTGGTGTTTAATTATGGGTAAGTTAAGCTTTTTAACTAAATAGTAACTTGCTGCATTTGTACAACTTTCCCCATCAATAATTACATGACAAACTTTATTTTGCACAAAACACCTAGTATGGAACAAATTTTCCCTTTGTTGGTTAACCTCTTCATCTTCCTTCACTTGTGGACTTAATGTACATATAGTGACAAGCATATCTCTATGAACTGCATTCTCACCATCTTTATTTTGCTCATGATCACTTGCATCTTTCAATGATGGCATGCTTTCATTGTCATCATCATTATCACTTTCAAAAAAGAGCTCTCCATGAAATGTGATCATCACTCTCTTATTAGGGCATTGAGAAGCTATATGGCCTAAATCCAAACATTTAAAACATTTAATATCACGAGAATGATTTTGAGTTTCAGATTTACCTTTTTCTTTTTCTTTTGAAATCGGTTTAGCATCCCCTTTGCTTGAATCGAATTTAGACTTAGAATAAGTCTTGTCATCCTTCTTCTAATTGGATTTCCATGGCTTGGATGTATTTGAAGAAGATGAGCTTCGATTGTTTCTGCCCTTGTATTTAAGTTGCCTTTCAACCTTGATTGCCATATGCAACATGTCTTCATGCTCCACATAATGTTGCAGTTCAACAATATTGGCAATGTCACGATTCAGCCCATGTAGAAATTTAGCCATAGTGGCCTTTCTATCCTCATCAATGTTGGCTCAAATCATAGCAACTTCCATCTTCTTGTAGTAATCCTCCACACTCTTGGATCTTTGAGTAAGGCTTTGTAACTTATTGTGCAAATCCCTATAATAATGAGTAAGGAAAAATCGCCTTCTCATAATGGCCTTCAATTCTTCCTATGTTTCAATAGGCCTTTCACAATTCCTTGTTCTTATTTGTTTGGCATCATCCCTCTAAGTGATGGCATAGTTATCAAATTCAGCCACTGCAAGTCTCAATTTCTTGGTTTTGGAGTAGTCATGACAATCAAACACTAGCTCCACTTTTTTTCTCCCAATCAATGTATGCCTCGGGATCATTCTTGCCTCTGAAAGTAGGAATCTTCAACTTTATGCCTCCATTACCTTTTTACCTTCTTTACCTTCTATTCCCTCTTCTCTTGGTGGTATCATCTTCCACTTCATTATTAGACTTATAATCTTCATCATCCTGCCTTTTATGGACTCCTCTCATAGTTGGAGTTTGTTGTGAACTTGCTCTTTTTAGCTCATTGAGGTAAGTGTTGTACCTCTCCACGGTGTCCGTCATGCCACCTAATCAAACGTTCAACCTTTGGAAAGATTGAAGAATGGCTTGCATGTTGAAGGATTGATTTTTATCTTGAGGATTACTCATCTTTTTGAACCTGAAAACAAGGTTAGTAAAGCAAATATAACCTCACTTCACTTCCTCACATGTTTCACTCAAGTAATTAAATCACTCATGCTCACTCATGTTTGTTTTTCACTCAATTAATTAGGCTTTTCTCTAGATGAACTCACACTCTTGCCTTTTACCTCTCAATTCTCTTTTAAAGTTCTTACAAAGAGCCAATTTCCAATATAGACAAAATTAATTATTTGAGGAGTCCAACAATTAACCAAGATTTAAGAAGAATTTTGACACAATTTTTAAAGAAATAAAGGAACGAAAACAAAAGAAATATCTAAAATTCAAAAATTCCGAATACTAGCCCTAGTGAAAAATTGAAAATTTCAAAATTAAAACTAACCTAAAGAAAATTTTAAAAGGTACTAAATTTAAGTAGCACGAGGACTAGGATTATTCAAAATTGAAAACGAAAAGAAAATAATTAATAATAGTCAAAAACAAATAAGTAAGAAAGATGGAAAGCTCAAACTGAATTTGGAAGAGAAATAGGAAGCAAATCCTATCTTGTTTTGGAATATAGGCTTGACTTGGTCAAACTCCTTGTAGCAAGCTGATTTTCTTGGATATTCAGCACCTTCCTTGCCTATTCTTTGTTCTTTCCACACTAGAATTTGAATTAAACTATATATAAACCTACACAATTCTATTTTGCCAAGTTTTTCTTTTCTTTCTTCTTTTTCTTTTCTTTGGCCAATTCTTTCCCTTTTTTTAAAAAAATTGAATTCCTTCTCTTTTTTTTTTAAATTCAATTTTAGAAATACAAAATTCAAAGGATAATAATTAAAAAAAATACAAGACAAATTCAAAGATCAACACAAGGAGTGTGAACCTTCAATTTTGCACCCTCATGATGCTGCCGCAGCTTGACACTTGCTAAATTTAATGCACTACGCAGAGCCGGTACGATGGTCCCGTTAGCCGGTTAGCGGGCAGGGGTCAAGGGGGTAGCGCCCTCGAAAGGTCAATGATTTAAATTTTCCAACACAGACCGACATCACTTTTTCGATCCTGACCTGACTTTTTGTACCAGACAGCACTTTCCCAAAACTGACCGGATTTTCCTCAAAACTGACAGCCAAAATGTCCGATAATTAATTTCGGATCCACCACCACTGATCGGTAATTTTTCAGACTCCAAAATACCTTGAAAACTAACCCGGAACCCCACAAACTGACCTGAAAATCTCAAAAATGAAACCGGAGAGCAAAAAGGGCCGAAACTCGAGACAGCCCACGCGTCCACGAGGATCATCAGCGGACGCCGCGCGTCGTCTGGCGAGTCCGCACTGACGCGCCTGACAGCGTCGTACTGACGCGTGTCAAATGCATCAGCACGGAGGCTTACATGTCAGCCCCGTACTGACACATCTGCCAGAAGTCCTGGCGCGTCCGCCAGTGTTTCTGGTGGACGTCCACAAGATTACCTCGCGGACGTGCGTGGTTCTCACTCGCGTCTGCGAACGTGTCTAGTGGCTCTTTAACTTTTTATGGAAAAGACCATTTTGCCCCTTTTTTAATCCACTTTTTAAGCTCTTTTTGGTCTTTTTACCCCCAATATTTTCCTATAAATACCCCACTCCCTCACCATTTCAAAACACACCTTAAGCAATTGTTGATTGGCTATCCATTTGCTTCTTCTCTCTCTCTCTCTCTAATTATTTTTTCACACTCATTTTTAGTAATCACAATTAATTAATTAATTAAAAATTAAATTTTCAATTAGTTTTCACTCAATTTGATTAATTAATCCTTTTAATTAATCACTTTAATTGATTAATCTTTTTAATTAATTAAAATTGGTCAATTAAGCAAACAAATTAATTTTTCAAAAATCAACCTTGTTTTATGAAACGGAACTCCGATATGGCAAAACCACTCTCCCACCACTCAAACCTAAAAAGAAGGTATAATCTTTTACCCTCACTCAAACCCCCAACCAAACCAAACCAAACCAATCAAATCTAACTGATCCTTAAAGCCCGTCCACCTCACTGTGGAATGAACTACGTGGGTTTTGATCCCCATTGAATGGGGTATATAAGCAAGCTTGGAATCTAAATCCAAGTTTCAAATCCAAATCCCAATCAATCCCCCTCCCCTTTTATTTTCCATGTAAAATGTAAATTTATACTTCTCTTATAAATTTTAATTAATGCAATTAGTTGATTATTTTTAGAGTTAAAGAGCGATTTGTGGTTCTCCTAGAATCCATAAGGACTAGAGAGAACACTCTCCCTAACTTGTGGATGCCTTTAAATATTTACTCTTTATTTTTTCATATATCTCATAATTATGCTATGCTCATGATTATCAATCGTCATTAATACTCGTCATTCATGAAATCAATTTTTAAGTCAAATTAAACTAAAGAGCCAAATTAAAATTATTTTAAAATCAAAAACTTAGTCCCCGAGTTCAACTTGGTTCAAGGACTAGTGACTTTTATCCTTGGGAAAATTAATCAAAGATTAATAAATTGGAGTCAAATTGGGTTTTCCCTTAATTTTTCCATTTAAATAAATTAGGGTGACGACTGTCACGACCCGACTTTTGAGCCGTGACGGTCCTAAGGCATGGGTAGGCGTAAGGCCACTGAAAACTCGTAGAACCCATTCCCATACTATAACCAATCAACATATAACTATACCCAGATCAAAACCTGAAACACATTACTATATCCATTCCACATCATCCATACATTAAATGTATGCCATTAATACAATACGACAATATATCATACATTACAGTCCCAAATGAAATACACAAAGATAAACAATCTAAAACATCTCAATATCACAATGATCTTGGAACTCTAGACTTGTCTCTTGGAGATACATACTCATTATGATATAATCAAAATGGAAAAAATGAATACAGACAGAGTAATCCTCAAGCGATGAGATGAAACTTGAGTTTTACTTTGTCTCAACCTCTATAGCACCTAAAAAAAAAAATAAACCACTAAGGGGTGAGATAAACATCTCAGTGAATACATAATATCAACATGTTATGCCGACTAGGTACAATGAAGAATATATGAATGAAATAGCTTTAATGCTTTTAGGCAATATAATCAATTAGGTAATTGAATTCATCACAATGGGGTTCATTTATGAAACCAATAAATGGAATTCGAAGTATAACAATTGAACACAATTTACTTTATTTTAGCAAAAATCATATATTTGAGAGCGGTATGTTCTCATTCACATTTAGATCGAGTGTCGGCTAATGCTTCACACACTCATAAAGATTTGAGCGAGAGACTGATTGGGTCTCTCGGCTAGGACCACCTTTCCCAGCTAAGGCGGATACACTATCCCTATCTGTCGGGCCTTCTTTACCATGTGCACATGACTGATGTATACCCCACATCAGATGGGGATTTCTGCTTTAACCAATTTATCACATTTTTACAATCGAACATATTAGGGATTCATATAAACTATGGTACTCATTAATGAATAAATTTTCAATGTACCATCTTTATATCAATATAAGGTAGACCAAAAGTCTCAATAAATGTTTCAACATATTTGGTTCATGGATAGATATCAATGGAACATAATTTCAATCAAGTAATCAAATTGATATTATGAATGAATGGTTGTACAAAGGAATGATGCCTATAATACATTGATTATCATGTACTCACCTTAGGACTCATTTGCTCCTAATCAACACAAGTATAAATGATGATCACTCGGTTCCTCTTGTACCTGATCTTTAGGTTCTACAAGAACCATTCCAATTAATCACAATTTAGATCATCATTTCCTAACTTATCTATAGAACAATGATAAATTCTAATTCCCATACTTATAGTCTTATACTTAGCATACAATCACATATCAATCCATAATACATCACATATTAATACAATTAACAATCAATAATCAATACACATACTATATATTGGGTCTAAAAGACCTTGGACCAATGTCCAATTCCTTCAATTATACTCTATATTGAATATAATTGACAAGCTAGCATACCTATCATTGAAATAAAACACGCTGAAATTGGGCATGCATAATTGGTATGCCTAGAGGGTACACCCGTACCCTAAGAAATCCAGGCAGAAACAATGGTACACCTAGCAATACGGGCGTACCCTTGCCCGTACCCAATTCTGGGTTGAATTTCTGGCAAAATCCCCCAAATCCATTGAGAAGAAAACACCCATTTCAAACCCAAAGCCAAATTACTACCAAAACATGTTATGAATACAAAGTTAAACTCATTTTATCAACCAAAACTTAGATCAAACAATGAATCTTACAAACCCATTTTTTATCAAACCCATTATCACCAAAATGAGAGATTTTGAAACCCATTTTTGAGTATCATTTTCCCATACTCAACACTTCTCAAATCATGCTTACAAACCATCATTTAGATGCATTTTCTCAAAGAAAATCCCTTTCTAGAAACCCATTTGGGTAAATCAAAAGAAAGGAAGAGAAGAAACTTTCAAAGCAAATCAACATATAAACAAGAAATAATGAAGAAAATGACTTAAATGAGAGGTAGTTACCTTTAGATTTACACTTTGATGGTGTGATTTGTCTTGATCAAGTGAAGAAAGAAGAAAAGAGGAAAAAGAAAAGTTGAGAGCTTTTTGGTGTTCTTGATATCTCTTGATATAAATGAGAAAAAGATGATAGCTTATTTGGGTGATTAACTTAGAATAGATGGCTATGATTTGATCATAGAAAATGGATGGCCAGGAATGCATAGCTTCCTTAAGAAGCTTTGCTAATTTCTTTTTAAATTTTAAAAACAATTGAAAATAGTATGATGCAAATGGTCTAGGTTCATCGAACCTAATAATAAGCAATAAAAAATGATGCTAGTGGAGAATGGGACCCATTCTCCACTAACCAATTTCTAGCACAACATATATCCATTTTGGTCCATATTTTCCCATTAATTCACTATCATGGCCGGCCACTATTGGGCATTGGCCAACCCATCACTTGCTCAATTGTCACACATATTGCACATATCAATAATCACTTTCTTATGAAATTTTAATCATAAATTCAATAAAATTTCACACACAATAATTATCAAATTTAACTTTCCAAACAGATAAACATTCAATTCATTCTTATGCTAATCAAATTGTTTAAGGCCTAGGGTATTACAGCGACTCCCGAATTCTTTTCAAAAATCAAATCAATTTTCTGAGGTGATAGTCACTTCCAATCGTGAGCACCGAAACTCGTACCTAACCTCCTTTAAAAATCGCTTAGCCTTTCCTTAAGGCATTTTCCCGAGCGAAGGGAAGGTCGTTCAAACTAGGCCTCATAAGGAGCAACCAAATTTTTTTTTTTTTTTTTTAAGTTCTTCAACAATGGGTGGCCAAATACTCCTTCCTTCTCCAAGTAAATTTTTGAAAGCACCAATCAGGTAGGTTTGAGTGGTTTTGACCTCCTGACACCAAGACTTAATGAAACATAAAAGAATAGACTAAAATAGAAAACAAAACGGATAAGCAAAAATCAACAAAACAAACCGATTTTGAGTTAAATCAAATTCAAACTTGAAGAAAATCCTAGGAACTAGAACCGAATTTGATAAAAATCAAAAGGACACTATTTTTTTTGTGTTTTTTTTATTTAATTGACTATAAACGGAAACAACAAAATTGATAAACAGACACAAAATTAAATAAAATGAAAATAGAAAATAAAAGGATAGATAAAACTTGATTTAGAGCCTAAACTTTGACAAGAACTGATACAAACCCCAAACGACCTGCTTTGAGATCCAATACCTTTATGCTTGTATATGACCTCTTAGAAAGCCAAATCAAGTTTCAAATAAAAAAATCTCAACCCAATGATGAACCTGTATCAAAGAACCTTGGTATGTTGTGAACAAAAACAAAGTAATTAACTTTAGAAGTTCGGATATGATTGTAGGTAAGAATCAAAATTGAGAAAACTCTCACAAGCATAAGCTTACAATTTTTGAATGAAATTGACCACCCCTTTATTGATAGAATAACTAAGTATTTATTGTAACACCCTGACCCTGAGTTCACTGTGAATATTGAGGTTGAAGGGAAATGATCGAAGTAAGAGCGACGGAGTATAGATGACGATTGTGGAAATTAGAGAACTGAACGGGTATCGGTCTGGAAATCGAGTCCCTGACTGTATGAAAAAAAGGTAGAGAATTTTGGAAAAAAAATATCATAGGAGTTATATTTGGCATGGAAACAATTGAAATGAAGAGTGTAAGAAGGAAAATAGGAAGTTAGGAATTGAAACCTTAAAAAGGATACCAGTTGGAAAATTGAGGTGTTAAGTGTAAGATCGATAAATTCTAATCTCGAAAAGGATTTATAGATTTTATTTGGAGAATTTATATAAATATGAGGATATTAGAAGTGATGAAATGTAAAAATTGAATTAGAGATAGGCATAAAAATACCTAAGTGAAATCGGTACGCAAAGAGCGAAACTGATGGATTTCGACTCAGAGATTTTTAATTAAATTTTGATTGAGGGAATTTGATGGGATAAATATTGATTAGGATACTAGAACCTTAAAAATTAGATTAAAAATATTAA
This sequence comes from Vernicia montana, assembly GCA_949750685.1. NCBI lineage: Eukaryota > Viridiplantae > Streptophyta > Magnoliopsida > Malpighiales > Euphorbiaceae > Vernicia > Vernicia montana. The sequence continues at coordinate 53 of CATKHJ010078232.1, read as the reverse complement.
TAGACAATATTTATGTAATTTAGAGTAAATAAAGCTTAGAAAATGGCAATTTG
>CATKHJ010078229.1:0-11093 GCA_949750685.1 Vernicia montana | reverse complement strand
TTAATTTCATGATTCTAGAACCAATTTAAGGTTTGGATATGAAATTATAAGTTTTCCCCAAATTCATTATATTATGGAAAATTAGGGATTTGTAAGAATCAAAGTAAATTGATTTCAATTGAATGATGGAAATGAGTTATTGGAATGTTAATTAGATGAATTCATATTCAATTTAAGGTTTAATTATGAAATTGATATTTTTCTCCAAATTCTAGGGTTTATGGAATAAATTGGGGATTTTGAGATTTAACTTGAATTAATTGAAATTGATTGGTTAATTAAGTTTGTATATGGTGTAATTTAATGATTGTAAGATCAATTTGGGATTTGGATAAATAAAATGATTTTTCGCCAAATTGATGGAATTGGTATATTTAGGGATTTGGATTTTTAAGGTATAAATTAATGTTATGAATTAATAGAAAATATATTTGCTTTGATTCATGTATTGGAAATGAAATTGAATTAAGGAATTAAAAAGAGAAAGGAAGTAAATTTCTTAATTTGATTAATTGGCTATTATACTTGTAATGTTTGATTTGATGATTAATTATGTAATTTGTGTATGTGTAATATTTTTTGTGGTAAAGGAAGGGATAAGTAATGTACGGTATTAAGGTTAAGAGAATAGAGGTTAATATTCAATTTATATTGTGTGTTGTAGAATTAAAAGGAAAGGGAATTATTCGAAATACCGAAGAGTCGCATTTCTAGTCGGCATTTATTTATATTAGGAGCTAAGGAATTTCGAAATGAGTACAAATAATATTATTGCTTTTGTGCTTTGAATATGAGTTAATTATGCTCAATTCATTCTTGTTTATAATGCATTGCAACTCTTTGGAAAAGCATTATTATTTATTGATTAATGAATCAAATTGAATAATTTATTCTTTGCGGCATTTGGCCAAATGAGCCTTTATTGTTTTGGTCTTTTAAATATGACCAATAATGAAAATTTAATTGTTATTGATATATTATTCATTGAATCATTTCATGGATAGAAATGATATATGGTTATAATAATTACATGATAAGCATAATACCCTCTGATGTGGGATAATACATCGGACTTTGTGCACAATGGTAATGGAACCTGCGGATAGGGAAAGATTATCCAAACCTTAGCTGGGAAAGGTTTAATGACCCCAGTACGTATGACTCGATCAGTTGTACGTGTGACTAGGCATGTGAGAGTGAGCAAGGTGTAAACCGCCACTCGTTTGATTATGGGGGAAACATACCGTTTTCAAGAAAGTGAATGATTTCTGCTAAAGATATATATTAATTGTTATAAATATGAGATTTGTTCTATAAGAACAATTTTGATTAACATCGTTGTTGATTAAAAGGAACTATTACTATTTGTTCATTATTGGGTATTTTGTATATGTACTCACTGAGCTTTGTCTCATTCTATAGTTGTTGTTTGTTTTATTTTTCTTTTTTATCAGGACCTGTTGATAGGTCAGCAACGTAAATTCCAAGTTCCAGCTTTCACTTGGGAGTTGCTATGCTATTTTGTTTATATGGCATGGATGGATATTCAGAAGTTTCACTAGCTCCATGGATTTTAAAGTTTGTAATAATGATATTTAGGGTTTCGTATGCATGATGTGTGGTATGATATAAAGATGCTACAGTCCAAGCACTTATTTAAATTATGGTAAGCTGTGATAAAATTAAATGGAAAGTGGAGTTCAAAAGTAAAAGAATGAAAAAGGCTTTATGTATATAATTAATTGATCACAAATGTTTAATATAGTATTGGATTTTATTGAAGGGTAATTATGGTTTCAATTCTGGGGTAATGATAACTTGGTAATTAAAGGCAGCTAATAATAAGTAGTAAGAGGGTTCTACGGGTTTAGGTGACCTTATGTCTCCCTATTCCCTAGGACAGTCATGACTCAAAGACGGGTTGTGATAATTTCAATCTTGGATTTTTGTTTGAACAAAATAACTATTATTTGGATTAATTAAATATTTAAAGATTTGGATTTGAATATTAAATGTTCCAAATAATTTTAAAACATGTATTACTTCAAATAAATTTCATGTCAATTCCATATTTCTATTATTTTTTTTGAATATTTCAATATTTCAAATTTTAGATTTCAAATCAAATTGAAAAATATAAATGCAATTATATGTAAGATTTTTGAAGTGTAAGGAAAGAAATTGAAATATTACTTTGTCAATGTCTCTAGGTCCTAAGAGTTCAGGTGGGTCTAGGAGTTCAGATACGTCAAAGTCTCTGAGTCCTAGTAGTTCAGGTAGAGTCAAGTCCAATTCAAAATAAAGGTAAGGTATATTAGGTTTACAATAAGTTTTACTTTATAACACAAAATTGTCTAAATCATTTAGGTTGAGTTACCTTTCTTATTATAAGTCATTTATAGTTCTAATATTTAATTTATATGAGATGTATCTTTACATCTAATTCTTCATTTCATTTTTTTTTATTCAATTATTTCTCATGGTTTAACATACTATTTATAAGGTTTGAAGTTTTCTTTTGACTTTAAATAAATTACAGAGTCCATAAAATAAATTATAATAAAAACATCCAATAAAAGTTAAAAAATTAAAAGTTTTGAATATAAAAGTCAAAACAACAGTAAAATTTACATAAATTAGTATTTTGTATATGTGCATTGTTCGCTATTTTCTTACCGCAAGTATACGAGTCAATTGTAGCAATAGTTTTAAAGAGTAAAAAAGTGTCGATCCCACAGGAAAATTATTTTAATTACCAAATCTATAATCTTTCTAATATTTAACCAAATAGTAATTATTGGAAGTTTATCAAAGTACTAAAATTAAACAAACAAGAAATTAATGAATTGATTTAATTCAATAGCAAAACTACCTAGGGTTTAGATTTCAATTGATTTTTAAGCTATTGGCTCATATATACTTTTGCAATCATTCGAATTAATTGGAACTAAAAGGTGATTTTCCCTTTCCCAAACAAAGTCCTCTGTCGAGGTAAATTTTTAATGTCGGTTCTAATCTTACACCTACTGTCGTGGTTGTAAGAAATTAGATCAAGTTCATTAAGTTCAATGGAAATTATAGAGCTAACACCACCTAGGCATACTCATATATCTATGAAGTAATATTCCTAAGTTTATTTCCTCCTTGAACTAACACTATACTTCCACTTTCGCTCCATCATATAGTACCTTAGATAATGAAAAATGGTGGCCAATCATTCACATTCATAAAGCCCAAAGGAAATAATTTATTCAAATCAATAAGAACAAAGACAAAGTATATATGAATTCCAATAAAATCAATCAATATTCATCTAAACCCTAGACAAATAAATCTAACTACTCATAATTGAAGAAATGAAACAATTAATTGAATTAAATGAATTAAATAACATATTCAAAATTGATGAAAGTAAAACTGAAAAGAATGGGTTTAGAAAAGAACTCTAGGATGAACCCCAAATATGAAATTCCAAGACTTGATGTGCTCTCCTTGATTTCTTTCTAGACTTCCAAAAATCAAAAGAAAAATAACTAAAAATAATTTGTTCTAAACTCTAATCTCCTTTCTGATCTCTGTCGCCTCCCTTTTCTGCTTGTTTTTCTTCTTTTAATCCACAAACAATCGCTCCTCTTGTATCCAAAACTGATCCCCTCTTTTTAGCCCATCTACCATTCACGATTCTTTTTTTCAAAATTTAAAAAGTTGTACAACTGGCGTGGTGCACAACCTGTGCACCGGCGGACTGCATAGCCTGTGCATTTTCTGGGATTTTATTCATTTTTTGGTAGAAGCGCTCCTTGCAATGCACAACCTGTGCATTCTGGGATCGCACAACCTTATGCACTTTGAAATCACCTATTTTTGATCCATTTTTGCCTAAAACACCAAACTTCTATAAAAACATCATTAGAACCATAAAACAAGATAATTAATGGAATTTTGAGGGATTTCAACCAAGAATCAAGCAAAACACTTCTGATTTAGGAGAGAAACCATAATTTATTTAGTTAAATATTTAGCACATCATGCATATAATATTACGCAAAAAAAAGTAATTATATAGATAAATATTTCATATATATGTATAAAATTAATAGTGGAATTATAATTTGGATAAGTTTCTTAAAAATTAAAAATTCATAAATCAAAATATTTTAATTTTTCAAATTAAATCAAACTACTTAATTTTTTTGGCAAATCAAATCAATTTTATCAAATCAAATTATCAAAATTGATTTGACTTATTATTTTAACGGGCATAAAAGAGATTTCTTTTGAGACAAAACTAAACATTTCATTAATTAGAAAAATAAAACAATACAAAATTATAACAACTTATAATATTATAATTTTTTCAGCTTAAAAAATTAAATCGTGCTCGACGATAAATAATAATTAGGAAAGAAATTTTTTAATGGCATAAAAGAAAATTTTAAGTGTGTGAACCAATATTTCATTTGTTTTAAACTGTCAATTAGGTGTCATTGTCTCTAGGTAAAACGTGATAACCGATATCAAAATCTACACCTTTCATTCATGTAGTCCTTGATGATATATATTGATGATGCAAAATTACTTTATTCAAGAGATGGAGAGCTCATGGTATAAGGGTGATAAAAAAGAGCCTATAGACAGAGAAAAAAAATAGATAAAGAGCTTTATGGGGAGTTTTCAATATTGAAGTCAATAGGCTTGAAAATGAAGGAATTTGAAAAAAGAAGAATTGATTTATTCCTAGTTATTATAGAGAGTTTTTAGTGAGAGTACACTTACTTGCAAGAGTGAGTAATCTTTCCTTTTATAGTTGTTCAACTAGGCCGGCGGATGAGAATAGGCGAATAGGTGGCAGCATCCTAATAGCGGAGCGGAGAGGAGAAGTCTGAAATGATGGGACAAGCAACTTCTCTTATATTAGTCCTTTGACACTATGCATGCATTTAACCGTTGTTGTAGGGTGGCAGTCCCCTGAGTACCGTTATGGGCCTGCTTAATCATGACTTGATAGCTCTTACAGTAGTCTAATCAATGACATTTAGACAAGTTGAGTAAATGAGCTTAGATGAGAGGTAGAGCTTTGGTATGATATGAGAGTGGGCGAGCTGGTTGTTGCTTAAGCTTTACGAGGATGACCTTCGAGAAAGATTAATTAATTAATTAATTATTGAGACTTAAACATGTTTTAGCATAAAATAACTACGTATTGCTGTTATTTTGCAGCCATTCAAGTGAGGATGTGGAAATTAATTAATTATTGAGACTAAACATTTTCTAGCATAAAATAACTACGTACTGTTATGTTGAGTCAATTATTATGCTAATATGTTCATTTTTTTTAATGATTTATGTTTTATAAAATTTTATTATTTTATTTATTGTTAATAATATAATTTATTTATTTTTCATGAATGATAATTGTTTTTCAAATGCATCTTGAATCACTCCATTATGATATCTAGAACTCAACTTATGGTCAAAATACAAAAGAGTGCTCAAGCTGTAAAAAACCTGAAAATGTGAAAACGCCCTTGTTAAAAAAACAAAGGCGTTTTTAATGCTTGAAACTCTAAAAAACGCACTTATTTAAGAAGAACAAAGGCGTTTTGATGCAAGACAACTCAAAATGCCTCTGTTGGTCCTTGAAACGCACCGTTTTGAGTCTAAAGCACCAAATGCTCACCATCTGCATAATTTTCACACAGAATCTGCACAATATACACCACAACATAGAATTAATAAAATAATATTAAAACCAATATCAAAATCACTTAATTATACTAGAAACTAAACAATTAAACCTATTAAAATTATCACAAAATAAGACATAACAAAGACTTTACTATCCTATCAAAAAAAAAAAAAAAAAAAAAAAACAAAGACTTTACTATGATATGACCTATAAATTGTTGCAACCATTCAAATCAGGATGTGGAAATTTATTAATTAATTAATTATTGAGACTAAACATGTTCTAGCATAAAATAACTACGTACTGCTGTTATGTTGAGTCAATTATTATGCTAATATGTTCGTTTTTTTTTTTATGATTTATGTTCAAAAAAATTTTATTATTTTATTTATTGTTAATAATATAATTTATTTATTTTTCATGAATGATAATTGTTTTTACCAACTAAAAAAAATCAATAGAGATGGACAAAGAAACAGCAAGCGAAGAATAGTATTGTTACAAAGCAAGTATCTATGTTTTAAAGAAGACAATAAAAATTTGTTTTGAAGTATTTTGTGGGCTCTCTTCACTTTGAAATTTATGTCCCACCATTTATCACAATGCTAATATATATTTTATCTAGTGGATATCATATTAGTCAAAATTTAAAAAATTTGAAATAATTATCTGCAATAGAAATATAATAATTTTTAATATTATTTTCATTATATGTATAATTCATCCATAATAATAATAATAATAAATCTCTTTCACAATAAGCAAATAATTAAAATGTTTATTTTTAATTGTTGCATTGATGCTTTCAAGATTTATTTTATGATATTTTTTGGCATATCAACACATGATAAAGAAAAAAAAAAGTGATGGCGATGATAACAATATAAAAATATGTTTCACATCTTATGAATGTTAAACAAACAATTGTCTAGCATCAATTAAAAGGGTCTACGATTCAGAATAATCCAATTAAAATCTTATGTTGGGCTAATTAATTAAATGAGTTAATTTACCAAAATGAATAATTAATCAAGCAAGACTAATTTAGGCTAAAAAGCGAATAACTTTCGTATTCTCAGATTTCAACCTAATTAGAATTAACTAAATTAATTCTCAAATATTAATTAGGTAATACATTTATGATTCATATCTAATCCTCTATGGAATCTAATTCTGGCATTAAATTTGTTTCTCAACCTCATTCAATACCTAGGTATGAATTGATTCACAAGAAGCACAATTCAATAGAGAAAAACAAATAAATCATCAGATAACTAGCCCTACCACATTCATTCAAAAGAAATCATCCTAGCCATAGATAGAAAATAATTATCCCATAATCAATTTGATAATAATTAACTCAATCAATAAATTAATCTCAATTATATTCATCATCATGCTCAATAATCAAGAATAATATATAAATTGAATTGAATTGAAGATTAAAATAAAATTAGGAATACAATACTGTTTAGGTAAATGAATTCCAAATCTTGATTCCAATCCCTTGATGCAAATTAATCTCAAATCCAAATAATCTTCAAATTGAACTAGGAACAATTGAATGAATTAAAAAAAAAAAAACCTAATCTATGTTTATGTACAGAGAAAAAGAAGAACGAAAAGAACTAAAACTGGAACTATCAAAATTGGGTTTTTCAATTCTCCCCTCGTATCTCACTGTGGCAGCTAAAAAGATTACTTTTAATGTAAGTGAGACACGCCTCTATTAAAAAGGAATAGAGGTTTTGAATAGAGGCATGTTTGACAATAAAAACCTCCCACATGCCTTTATTCAAAAGGAATAGGGGCGTGTTGTAGCAATGAACACGCCTGTATTTAGCTTTGGAAAATACCCTTATTCAAATAGCAAATTCCAGGCTTATTTTGACATATATAATTGCTGAATTTAGACTTGAGTTCTGAATAAAAATTGTAGCCCTATCTCTTATCTTTCAAATGCATCTTGAATTACTCCATTATGATAACTAGAACTCAAGTTATGGTCAAAATACAAAAGAGTGCTCAAGCTGTAAAAAATCTGAAAATGTGAAAACGCCCTTGTTAAAAAAACAGAGGCGTTTTTAATGCTTGAAACTCTAAAAAAGACACTTATTTAGTAAGAACAAAGGCGTTTTGATGCAAGACAATTCAAAATGCCTTTGTTGGTCCTTGAAACGCACCGTTTTGAGTCTAAAGCACCAAATGCTCACCATCTACATAATTTTCACACATAATCTGTACAATATACACCACAACATAAAATTAACAAAAAAATATTAAAACAAATATCAAAATCACTTAATTAAACTAGAAACTAAACAATTAAACCTATTAAAATTATCACAAAATAAGACATAACAAAGACTTTACTATCCTATAAAAAAAAAAAAAAAACAAAGACTTTACTATAATATGACCTATAAATTGTTGCAACCATTCAAGTCAGGATGTGGAAATTAATTAATTAATTAATTATTGAGACTAAACATATTCTAGCATAAAATAACTACGTACTGCTATTATGTTGAGTCAATTATTATGCTAATATGTTCATTTTTTTTATGATTTATGTTTTGTAAAATTTTATTATTTTATTTATTGTTAATAATATAATTTATTTATTTTTTATGAATGATAATTGTTTTTTCCAACTAAAAAAAAATCAATAGAGATGGACAAAGAAACAGCAAGCGAAGAATATCTAGTACAGTGGTATTGTTTCAAAGCAAGTATCTATGTTTTAAAGAAGACAATAAAAATTTGTTTTGAAGTATTTTGTGGGCTCTCTTCACTTTGAAATTTATGTACCACCTTTTATCACAATGCTAATGTATATTTTATCTAGTGGATATCATGTTAGTCAAAATTTAAAAAATTTGAATTAATTATCTGCAATAGGAATATAATAATTTTTAATATTATTTTCATTATATGTATAATTCATCCATAATAATAATAATAACGCTCTTTCACAATAAGGAATATAATAATTTTTAATATTATTTTCATTATATGTATAATTCATCCATAATAATAATAATAACGCTCTTTCACAATAAGCAAATAATTAAAATATTTATTTTTAATTGTTGCATTGATGCTTTCAAGATTTATTTTATGATATATTTTGGCATATCAACAAATGATAAAGAAAAAAAAAGTGACGGCGATGATAACAATAAAAAAAATATGTTTCACATTGTAATACCCCGAACATGCATGTATCGACTCTAATTGATGATACAAATGATTTACATGTGTTATTACATGTCTATTAACATATTAGATTGATTGGGATTGAGTATTGAACCTAGAAATTTGAAATGCATGGAAAAGAGCAACAGAATGTAATTCGCGGGCGCAATGAGGAATTCACGACCGCAACATAGGTCGTGACCGTGACCATAGGCGCGACAGGCACCGCGAACCCTTCTGCCTGATTGTGGCATTTTGACGCAGCGTAAGCAAAAAGGCAAAGCCGTTTAGGGTTTAGGTTTTTTTTGTATATTAATGTATGCCCTAAAACAAGCAAAGTAGAAGTTTAAATAGGGGCTCCGAAACCCTAGACACGGGTACAAATATGGAAACTGCCAAAAATGACAGTTTCGAAATATTACACCAGAAAAACATAATGATATTAAAAAGGAAAGCGCCACAGACGGCGCCTAAATCCGGGATTCCTACCAAAAGTTACAAGTAATTCAAAAAGTTTCCATAAATGAAAAAACGACAAAATTAAAGGCCCAAATGAAGGAATTTGGCCGAAAAACAACGTCGCTCATCGCCGAAAAATGACTCGGATCCGTTACACCATTTTCCTTTGGATCAAGTACTTGCAAGGCCCAAAATCACAGTTGTCTCGGGCCACTATTTCTTCTGCTTGGCCCGCTGCTTGTTTAGGCGGCCTAGGAACCTTTCTGCAAAGGCCTCCACATCACATTTTGGCTTCAAGAGAATTGCTGGCGTGATAAAGGGGTAGCGACCGCTATATAGGACGCGATGATGATCGCGAACACTTCTGTCTGATTTTGGAAGAAGAATGAACAGTCATGTGAATAGTGTTGAGTGGCGATCGCGACAACCATATTGTGACCGCAATATGGGAATAGCGACCACAACTCATGTCGGGGTCAGAATCGGGAATCAGCCCTATAAAAGGAATTAAAAGCCCCAATTTCATTTCTACCCGATTTTCAGAGTTCCTAAACATATTTTCTCTCAAAATTCTTTAAATATACTCATTCTAACTTCAAGGAAGATCATTTATTGAATGGTTAAGAGGATCTAGGGTTATGAATTTCATTTCCTCTCTTCGTTGACCAAGCATCTAAGTTAAGGTATGTTAAGGTTTGGTTATTTTTCTTCATTCCCTTTCAATTTCTTTCAATTGATGCGAGGTTATGGTAAGATTAAGTTAAGTTAGCATGATTAGTATTGTTATATGATTTAAGTTGATAGATTAATGAATTGTTGTTATTTTCTATTTGGGTTTCTATAGATTCTCATAGAGATTCAAAAAGGGATGATGATGGAGAATGTGATCATCACATTTGTTTGCTCTAGGAATTGATATCAAGATCATTTTGGAGCTAAGGAATTAAAGTGAGTGATACTTATACTATTATGATTGTGTTTTGAACCATGAGGCATAATTTCCTAATTCCTTAATGAACTACCAAATGTTTATTGTTTATGTATAAATATCATTTTTGTGATATTAACTTCATTGTATTCATGAACCATGATTGAACGAAGACCATGCTTATTGTATGACATGATATAAATCTCTTTAGAACCTATGCATGATTATGACCCATAATTCATGATTATCCTTTGTATAAATTACATGACCATGACCCTAAAGTAGAAAACCCCAATTCTGATGTGGGTAAAACATCAGGCATTGTGCATAATGTACTCCGATGGATAGAGTAAAGTATCCATGCCTTGGCTAGAAAGGGCTATGGTGTCCTAGCCATGAGATCTGATCAATCTTGCGCAGAGATGAGGGTATGCTCCATTAAGAAGAGCCTCTACCTCCCATATTCATGATTGAATATGTTCTAGGTCTCAGTTCTCGGTAATGCCTCTGAGCATAATGCCATTTATCATGGGGAACGTTAAGACTTATGAACCTCCATTCAAGTTATTGCTAATTTTGCTAAACATGACATGTACATGATGACTGAACCATGAACCATTGTTATTGTTAAGCCAAGAACCGTTGCTAATGAATAGACCTCATGAATTATTGTTATTGCATGAACCATGAACCCTTCTTGTGAGCTAACCTTGAAACACCAAGCCTCACAAGTATGGTAGTATAATTATTACTCACTGCTTTATCTCATTAGTGATTCCATTTTTCAGGTGAGCTATAGTTTATCAGTTAAGTTCCAAG